>PVKN010011506.1:0-21582 GCA_004027915.1 Capromys pilorides | reverse complement strand
GATCAGACACAGTTAACTGGCCCATATGAATCATGGATGAAAAGAAAGAGAGAAAGAATTGTCAGAGAAGCTTAAGATTTCTGCTCTAGGCAGCACTATACAGAAAGTTTAAAATAAATATTTAACTTAAATATCTCATTAAATGGGGAACAATGGGAAGTAATCGAAGTTAATCAAGTCTTGGTAGGATTGTTTCTTGTTTGCTCCAGCCAGAAAGTGCCTCAACTGTGAGATAACTATTGTCATATCAGAGGATTCCCTTTTGTAATCCAGCTCAAAATGTGACTCAGTTCTTCCTAGTAGGAGACCTGACCCCTTAGAGCCCAGGCAATGCATTTTTGCTGTTGACCACGGCTGAAACTCCATTCATCCTTGTATAAGACATGGCACATAATATTTAGTAATAATGATAATAGTACTAGTAATTCTCTAAGAAACAATCAAAACCTTAGGGTAAAAAGATACTAATCATTTATTTTCATGAATGAGGAAGACATTATGGGGCGGGAAGGCTTATTAGCCTCAATTTAAAAAAATTACAAGGGATAGATTTTTATTATAAGAAGTCATGCATCCATGAAATTTAACTTATTGCAGCTCCAGGGCAGCAGTCACTTGTGTATTGACAACTTATACATGTTTTACATGCCCATTTGCTCTCCTGTTCACCACTGAAATGTAGTTACCATAGCAATGAACACATCACATGGTTCCTGTGCTAGTTCTAAAATAGGGAGCAGTACCATGCCATATGAGCTCTGCTTGTTTTCTACATACGGACTCCATATACAACTTGAGGCTATTCCATACCCTTCTCAGTGCAGAGAGCTTATTATTCACTTAAAAAGCTTTCAAAGTAAAAAGCAGTTGGCAGGAGTATATTTCAAGTCTCTAGCCTCTTTTGCACTATGGCTGCATTCTTTGCCACTGGGTTAAAAGAACAGCTTCCCGATCTTTGACCAGCAGGGACTCTGCTGGTGTGTGCTTAAACAAATATTTTCTGTGAAATATCAGTACCACTTTGAAGATTTGGCGGAAGAGGCATATAAACCATTCCTGGACGCGTTTTCTCAGTCTTACTGACCAGTACTTAACCAACCCTCGCTTTTCTCCTGTTGTCTCCCTTCATGTGTGAAGTTACAAAAATACCCAGGAGTTTGTTTTAGAAGTTAAAAGAAGGTGCCAAGCTCAGCCGAGGCATGCTATGGATTTCCTTTTAGGACCCTTATTGATCTGTAAGATTTAAGCATAGCGTATATCGGCTGCAGAAAAAGACTTCAGATTTCCATGAATGGTTGCTGTCAGCCCCCTGCTTATGCCTGAGTCTTGAATTCTGAACAATATGTGGTAGATTGTCAAACCTGAAGAAGTAAAATAGGAGTACATTCCACTCACTAGTGAGTATCTTACCTGTGGTTTATTTGAATTAGCCCAAGTGTTTCATGAGAAAATGGTATTAGGTGCAACTATTTCTAACTGTGAATAAAAATTCAAAATAAATTTCGATTTGAGCTACTGTAGGGTATTCTATCCCTACTGTTCCCAGAGCTATAAATTTAAAATTTTAAGTATTCCTCTCGAAACTACTGGGCATAGCCATCCTCTATATAGTGGAGGAACTCAGTGTGTTATGCTCTCATTACCTTATACCTAAGGAAACAAATCTCTCATTGACTTGTAGATACGTCTCTTTGTTGGCCATATTCCTACTGTTTTCTCACTGTGATGACTTTTTATTTGTACACATTTTTGTTAATCTTGTCCTTTATAGATTTTTAGTAACAATATATTGTGAGTTTTGCATGAATCTGATATCTTCCATGATTTGCAAAAGCTAAGCATTTGATATCTGGTAAGATAGTTCAGCAAACTAAGCACCTGCTTAGGCAAGCTCAGGGACCGGAGTTCAATCCCTGGCACCACATGCTGTGCCCACCCTGCCCCTGGGCATGCCGAGCCCACCACTGAGTCCGGATATGGAGGCATATGCCTTTAATCCCAACACTGGGGAGGCTGAAAACAGGAGGGTCACCCCAACTGCAAGCTGCATAGTGCAACCCTGTACCAAATGATTTTTTCTTTTTTTTTTTTTTGTGGAACCGGGGATCGAACTCAGGACTTTGTGCTTGCCAGGCAGACACTTGTGCCCCTGAGCTATCTCTCTGGCCCCCAAATGAATTAAAAAGAAAAGAAAAAAAAAAAAAACCCTAAACATTTGAGTTCTACCTTAAATGATGGATCATTGCTACCTGTACACTCTGAGGAGCAAGAGAGTTGTATTTACAGTAATAGCACTTTAACCTAGCAGATCATATTCTAGAATGATTAACACCTACCTCTGAATATTGTTTTTAAAAAAACAGCATGGCATATCAAACAGCAGTAATAATCAATTTGTCCCTTTTTGAAATTTAGCTAATTTAGTTTTTTGCGTTTCTATTTAGAGATACTAATTCTTGTGGCTAACATATGTACAATTTCTGAATTACAATGTTATTATAAATGGTATAAGAAGCAGCATTTTACACAGAGCCGTAAAATGTCTTTAAATAAATGCCAAGTTACAACTACCCTTATTCTACGTACTGTCCTACAAGTGGTCAAAAAAATAAAGTTTGTTTGCTGCCTGTGTTATTGCTGGGCTTGTGCAGGAAAAAGAGAGAGGTAGAAGAATTTTACTTTTTAAGGTTTGACTCACATTACTGTCTTCAAAGTAGTCATAACCCAGTTTGGAATTATTGGCATAAGTACATGAAAAGTTAGAGGATAAACTGTTATGTGTTAAGGCCATGTTCCTGGTGGGAGCTTCTGACTGTAATCATATCTAGAGTATAAAATGAAGAGCTTCAGGAAAAACTGGAAGAACCCAGTTTCCACATGGCCAACAACATGTGGTCACCTGTGAGTCTGCTGATTTAAGAATATACTTACTTTCTTGCCCATTCTATGATTTGCCAGGTAATTCTTTGTGTTAAAGTTCTTTTTCTTATTTAAGAAACATATTCTTTTAAATTGTTAGCGTGCTAAATGTTATCAGATCTTAATAACACAATGTGAGTACATTTAAAATTCTTTCTTTGGGGGCTGGCGAGATAGCTCAGCATTCTAAAGCACCTGCTTAGGCAAGCTTAGGCAACCGCAGGGACTGTGGTTCGATCCCTTGCACCATATGCTGCTCCAGCCCCACCCCCAGGACAGGCTGAGCTGGCCATAACATAAATAAATAAAAAGTTAAAAAAATAAGTAAATAAAAATAAAATTCTTTCTTTGTATCCATTTTGGATACAGAGGGAAAGAGAAAAGGAGAGGAGCAGGAATCTGAGATAAGAGGACTCCATGAATACTAACAATGAAGGGCCAAGGATATAGCTCAGTGGCACATTGCCTGCCTGACAAGCACAAGGTCCTTAGTTTGAGTCCTAGAACCAAAACAAAGAAAAGAAAAATGGGGAGGGGAGGGGATGGGAGGGGAGGAGAGTAGAGGGGAGAGAAGAGGGTCAAGAGATAAGGCATCAGGGGCTGGCAAGATGGCTCAATGGTCTAGAGCACCTGCTTAGGCAAGCTTAGGCAACCACAGGGACTGCAGTTCCATCCCCAGCACCACATGCTGTGCCAGCCCCACCTCCAGGGCAGGCTGAGCCAGCCAGAACATAAATCAATCAATCAATCTTTTAAAAAAAAAGAGAGGTAAGGCATCAAAGATGAGTTGGCATCAAAGATGAGTCCTACACACCTCAGAGCTTCCTGAATATAAACTTCTAAGAAACTGTTAAAATATTTTAGATGTTCTACAGACATAACAACTCATTACAAGGAATTGCTTATGCAAGTATGGAAACTGGTTAAGCAAGTCCATAGGCTGGTCCGAAAACAATTTGGAACAGACTGGAATCCCATTTAACAAGCTGTTCAGAGTCTCTTTCTTTTAAAGTGCGTCAGTAGGTTAGGCTCACCTAAAATCATCTCTGTTTTGATTAACTTCAAGTCAGCTGCTGCTTAGGGACTCTAATTACGTCTGCAAAATTCCATCACACAGCAACTAGAGTGCTTTAACTAAATAGCTGAGTAGTTCAGCCTAGCTAAGGTAGCATATTTTTTTTAGAAGTCATCACAGTCCCTCAGACATTTAAACAAACATTTCTTTTTGAGACTGACATAATACACACACGCGCATGCACACACACACACACACACACAAACACACGCACACCCTTCAGGGTTAACCTCATAAAGCACTTTCAGTTAATTTCATCGTACTCTAGAATCCACAGGCATGCTCCAAGAATAAACTTTATCAGTGGTCATAGTATAGACTTGAACTAGAGGAATCTCCTGAAGAGGCCATCTGACCTACAAACCAGGAAGATTGTGAAATTTATTTTTGTTTTTTAGTACCAAAAGAAGCATCTGATTTAGAATATATTTGAGTTCACTTAGTCCTCCACTTAAGACCTGTAATAACTGGAGAAAGTAGGTGGAATTAGTTTTATCCTCTGTAGAAGATTCAAACTATTTATAAGCGGGGCCTGGTGCACACATGTGCAGTCCAAGTACTGGGGGAGACTAAGGCAGGAGAATCCTAAGTCTGATCCCATCTCAGCGCCTTAACAACCTAACAAGATCCTGTCCCAAAATAAAAGATAAAAAGGGTTCAGAGTACAGCTCAATGCTAAGTCCTGGGTTTACTCTCCCTTACTAACTGCACACAAACACACACTGGAAGAGATCTTGAAAGGATTAAATTTTATTATTTCCACATTGTCTTGCTTCCCAACTTTGCCTTGTAGAGTTTTATAGTAGATTTCTGACCTTTACCTCTGATAGATATTTGTAGTAAAGACAAATCTGGTTGTGAGATTATACTATGTTTAACATTATAGCTTGGTGGTATGTATTCAAAGAATACGTATATAACCTTCCCTAGGTCCCTCATGGCCATTTTTTAATTTAAAAACTTGAAATGCCTGCTAGAGTCCAAGCCGTATTTTGCTTGATATAGTCATAAGCAAGATAGACAATCTAGTAGTAAACGGAGACAAGAAAATACCACTGGTACTGTGGAAATTACTGTCACAGGAGAAGCACTGTATAAAGTCATCTGTCACGCTTTTATTTCTTTATGGCCCACTGCCTGACACAGTGGATCTTGAATGAATGCTTTCAAATCAGTGTGGTCTATGCCTCATTTTTAAAGGCCGAAAGACTTACTATAAGGTAAAAGTGTACATTAACCTGTGTGTCTGATTAATTTCACTTTAGAGCAGAGTCTCGAGGTGCATCCATTTAGCTGGAACTCAAGATTATCCTTCTTAATGGCAGAGTGGTATTCCACTGTGTGAAAAAACACATCTTTTTTTATCCATTCACCAGTTGATGGGCATTTGGACTAAGTGGTTTCTCTGGTATGAGAAACCGGAAGTGTAAATAAAGACCAAAATGTATACTAGGTATAGGGAAATGAGAAGAAAATGTTCAAATGAGAAAGGGAATAACAGAGGGGGAGGGAAGGAGAGAACACCAAGGAAAGAAAAGAATAGAAAGAAAAAATGGAAACGAAGCTTTTGTAACTGATGAAAGAGGGATTGAAGAGAGGGGAGGAGAATGGGGAAAAGAAAGAAGAGGGAAATATATCATGTACAGAAACAAGTTCCCTATCATGACTATTTTCCCTATGTGTGTTTAAAGTATACCTTAAAAATTTAGGGGCCAGCCAGATAGCTCAGCGGACTAAAGCGCCTGCTTAGGCAGAGCTCAGCAACCCAATTCGATTCCCCACCTGCTCTGTCAACCCCGTCCCCAGTGCACACCGAGACAATGCTTAAGACTGGGAGTGGTGGCGCATGCCCGTAATCCCAGCATTTGAGAGGCTGAAAACACAAGGATCACTACAAATCCGATCTACTTGGTGAGATCCTGCAGAGGCTGTAGATCTTGTACTAAATACATGGTTTTTAAAAATAATAATAATAATAATAATAATAACATAAAGATGAAGGTTGGGGCCTGGAGAGATAGCTCAGAGAAATAAGTACCGACCTGGCAAGTACAAGGACCTGAGTTCAATCCCCGGCCCCACATGCCGGACACGCCATCTCGGCCCTGGGTGCACCGTCTAGGCCCCGGATGCAATTAAAAAATAAAATAAAATAAAAAATGAAGGTATAGAGAGAGCACTTGATATAGAAGTAGGACATAACCAGAGCTGCTAGAACAGCATCAAAGCTGGGTGGATTCAAGAATTTGAGCTTTACTGTAATGGTTGCAAACACACTTTCTTTGATTAGCACTTTATGTCATTTCCTTTGTGGATGATCTCACTCTTCTTGTCCCTGACCTTTAACCTTTGTTTGAAATTAGTGTATCAGTTTGTACTAATTGGAATTGCCAGTGAATATGACCAAGTGAATATGACTTGGCTATAAAAGAACAGAGAAAATCAGGTCCTTATTGTGTTGCTGCATCACAAATCTAGACTTCCAGCTAAATGCCAGAATATAAATTAGATCCCTTATCAAATCTGGCACATAAAATTTTAAGATCCTTTTTAATGTAGTACATGTGCTTTCAATAAATGCCTGCTTTGGCAAGAAATTGAATCAAGTGTTTTTTTGTGTGTCAAGTACATTTGCATTATATGTTATACTCTGTAAGACTGTCCTTGTGAACCAGGTCAAGGGCAAAATTAAATTTGATTTCCTGTCTTTAGCTTTTACATTCAACAAACAATGTTTTTCTTTGTGTGATTGTGTTGTGTTATATGGGTGTTTGTTTCTTTGGGGGCTTTCTACCTTTTTTTCAGTCAGAACAAAATTCAGAGCCCACACCACTGTCTCTCCGCTCACTGTTCTCCAACTCCCCGGCCTACTTTCAGCTTTAGAAACAATTGAGCTCTTTCTCCTGTCCCCTCAGGCTCTGCACACAGGCCGTGCCTATTTTTACCCACTTATTCGGTGGGTGTCACCCACCTCGCTAACTCGTACTCATTGTTTCAGTCTCAACTTAAACATCGACCTCTGTCCTCGGAGATTCCCTCTTCATCCACATCACCAAGTCTTCAGCTTGATCTCCCTTTCTTTAACTCAGTGGATGAGTGCTTTTAGCACAGCCCCCGCTGAGCATTGGACATAGGCTTGCTAAGTAAACGGACAGCTTGAGTGTCAGACACTTCCTGGGTTCCAGTTGCCTTGACTGATCCCCAAGCGACTTTCTTACCTGAGTTCCAGGGGGCCAGGTTGTTTTGTAACTAATACTCTCACTTGCGTCTTAGGAGACAAAATTAGCATTTTTAAGGAAAAATTGTTAAGAAAGTGTAAGATTGCATTATGTAAGTGCACATACATCTATACATCTGTGTATGGCAAGTTGCAAAGTGACGTGAACTTTTACTCTAGCGTTGTCATAAATGTCGAAAGCCACTACTGCAGTGAATACTGCTGTATAATAATGTCCCAACAAGTATGTCTAGAAAATAACCTAGTTCACTTAGCACTTTCCCCAAACATCTCTCTGCTCTGCATTTTTGGCTTCTAACTGTTCTTTGCATAGTGTCAAAAGCCAGGATCTCAGAAATCTCCCAGAAAGACCATTTAAGTTCAGTGAGCCTGTCAAGATTTGGAAGAATGCTGCTTGAAAAAAGAAAGCATTATATTACATTCTACCTTTAATTTTTAAAACCTAAAAAACTTGAGGCCAGGGAAATAGCTCAGTAGAATAAGTGCTTGCCTGGCAAGCCAAGGTTCCTGAGTTCAATCCCTGGTACTGGAAAAAAAAAAACCCTAAAAAACTTCACAAGCCCAGGAAGACAAATGATGTTTCATTTAGTCTTTTTGATAATCCTGTCATTTTCTTAGCATCTGTAATACATCTTGCTTTTAGCTTTCACTGTTTTTCTTCCAACATAGAAAATCTAGTTCTCCACAAACTATCCCTATTTCACCTTCTTTCATTTCTTAAAATGTCATTGAATTTTCTTACCATCCTGTTACATATATTTCTCTGTGCTTATCATACATATGGTTATATGTACTTTTTGTATTGAGGGTAGCCTTTTTTGTTTATTTGTTGTGTTCTGAATTTCACATGTACAGCAAAGATGCTTAAGGACTAGGGAGATAGTTCAGTGGCATAACCACCTGCCTAGCAAGCGCAGAGTCCTAAGTTCAATCCCCAGCACCAGAGAGAGAGAGAGAGAGAGAGAGAGAGAGAGAGAAGTAAAAAAATACTTTAGTCTCCTGTCTCTCAAATGGATAAAACTTTAAATTTTATTTTCCTGGAAATAAGTACTATTAGGGTGCCTTCTGTCACCTCCCTAACAATGTCATGCAAAGGAAGACATTCAGGGAATTACTGTCCCCACCCCCCTGGTGTTCTGCCCACACTGTCCATGCTGAGGCCCGCACTGTGAACCGCGTAGTCCTCATAGCCGCTTTGCTGCTGCCCAGGGCTAGAGCGTCTCGGCTGTGTCTGCGGGCGTCAGCCACTTCTAGCGTTGAGTAATTTCTGTCCGCACCTCCAGACTGAGGCGCTACTCTTTTCCTTCCCTGCCGTGTACCTGATGGCCCTGAGAAAACTGCTAAGCATATGGAACACGGAGAGAAAGTGGATAAAGAACTGTAGCATTAAAAATATTTAAGTCATCATTTTAAAAGCCAGATGCCAGAAGGTTGTATGAAATGGAAAGTGAGTTCTCAGGAGAGAGGATGTCCAGAGCCGCAAACCTTAGAATGTAGTGCGGCCGTGAGACACATTTCCGAAGCAGCCCTGGGTCCTTAACATGTGCTTGTGCAGTTGATGAAACAATGTTTGTTTAACTGTTCCCTGACAACTAAATGAGAAACTTAAAAATTTTAACAACTTATGATTGCTGCCTATGAGAGTAGTGATTTTTTAAACAAGTGGTCATATCAGGAAAAGCACATAAACACCAGTTTTAGGAAATAGAACAATTTAGAGGGAATAAACATTTTAAAAGACAGTTAAAAGAAAATCCAAATTGTTGATATAAAGACCAAATAGTTATTTGCAGTTGTATGGCACAATTTCTGTATGTTCCTTAAGAATTTGGCACATATGGGGGCCAGGGAGATAGCTCAGTGGAATAAGTGCTTGCCTGGCAAGCACAAGGACCTGAGTTTGATCCCTGGTACTACCAAAAAAAAAAAAAATTTTTTTTTTTAATTACACACTTCTTTTTTTTTTTTTTTTTTTTTTTTTGCAGGACCAGGGTTCAAACTAATGACCTTGCACTTGCCAGGCAGGCACTTGTGCCACGGAGCTATCTCCCCAGCCCCTATACACTTCTGCTGAAGTAATTTCTGCCTTTTAAATGACAAGTGCCTCACCTTTGATTGTAGCATTAATTTAAACCCTATCAAATAAGAAAATATACACTAATAAGCACCCATGTGTAAGCATTCACCTCCTATTTATAGCCACAGAATTATTAGTGTGGTCTAATCATTTTCAGCATGCTCTTCTCCTTTACCTTCTGGTCTCCTTATGTCTTTATTTTCTCCTTTTCACTTAAACTACAATCACTCCTCTATCAGATGGTTCCTGTTTCTACTTCTGACTACATTTAAATGCCATTTATAAAATCAGAAATTCTTATTGCATTTGTGTTTAAACCTAATGGAATTCAGTATTAAGTTTGAAACTGCAACATAATTGTTAAATGTAGCTTTTAATACTAGTGATGATTCACATTTTCCAACTTATATATTTTACAGTTTGTTTTTTTTGGCAAAAGTTGAAGTATCCATAAATGAAAAGAAAGGTTTGTTGGATTTTGGCTTCTAAAAAGAAGCAATGAATCTTTTCCTGCTGCCTTGAGCGACTCTACTTTTCATAGAAAGCTATCAGCAGTAGAAAACAGCAGATATTTAAATCTGCTCCCTGATTTAGGCCAGTCATTTCTTCACAGAACCCTTGGACCTTTGCTTGAGAGGCCCTTCCTCATAGCAATCTGTCTATGATTGTTGAAGGGCTCCCCAAAATCATTTTGATGGTCACTGAATCTTCAAGTTATAAAAATAGTGCAAGTCCCTCATTCTTAGGGGAGGTTTGATTTTTGTTGTTGGTGTCGAGGACCGAACCCAGGGCTTCCAGCTTGCGAGGCAAACATTCTACCGCGGAGCCCAATCCCCAACCCCAAGTCCCTCATTCTTGAGATGAGAAATCTTGAGCTTGTATTTGGCCCAAAGTCACTCTAGAAAGAAAGTAACAGGAAAGCAAGAACTTGACTGTAAGTTTGCTGGCCTGGTACTCTTGCCTTTTGCGCTATAGTTTTATGAAAGGTGAAAGGCAGAAGGGAAGCTGGTTGTTTATGTAAAGTTCATTGTATAATTTATATTGTAAAATTTGTTATTTCTGTTTCACTATTTAAGTGAAAATACTTGGTGTTATCATCTGTTTTCTGGTCTTCCATCTAAGAAGTTTCACCTCCTTACCTTCCTTTTCCACTGAATCTATACACAGATCTTAGTTACTAGTGTGATGGCTTGTGTCTGGATACGCCCGCCCACCGCCCAAAGTCTCATGCAGTCATAGATGGGGCTTGTTCAGAGGTGGCTGAGTTAGAGTGTGTGATCCTGGGATTGGGTCGGAGTACTGCACTGGGCTCAGGAGCACTGGGATGAAGGGTGTGAGCGTTCCCTGCCCTGAGTAGCCTGGATAAGATATGAGGGATAGAAAGAGCTGTGGCTGTTCCTTGTTGCTTTTGCTACCTTCTGTCCCCCACCCCATGAACTGCTGTCCCTCTGCCATGTGCTGCCCTGGCCTTGGAGCCCAGTGACTAATGACTGAAACCTCTGTGAACTGTAAGCTGAACAAACGTTTCTTCCTTTAACTTTGGGCGCCAGGTACTTTGCCTCAGCAAGGAGAAAAGTAACCAAGTAAGTCAAACCTTCTGTAGTGTAACCCTAATTATGTCACTTATTCAAAAACCTTATAACTCCCACAGCCTCTATCTCTTTCACAATTAATGAATTAAATCTAGTGTCTTTTTTTTTTCTTTGGTATCAGAAATCAAACTTAGGACCTTGTGTTTGACAGACAGGCGCTGTGCTGCTGAGCTGTGTCCCTAGCCCCTAAATCTATTATCTTAAACCATTACTGTGTCTACCCTGTACTTCTGTTCATCTTTGTGATCTAACCAAATGGGACAATTTGGTACTCTAAAGACACTGCTTATGTGCCCTGTTATTGGGGCCCCCCTTACATACAGCTCTACCTTTCTTTCTAGCCTTAAACTTCTCCTTCTGCATTAAATCATCTCCTTCTGTTCTTTCATTTTTCATTTCAATTGCCACACATTGGGGCAGACAGTGTAGGTCACTGGTAAGAGTTCTTGCCTAGCATGAACAGGATCCTGGTTCCACCCACCACTCACCCAAAAAAAGAGGCAAATAATGTTGAATGTGATTTCACATAGAAGATACTATATCTTTTTTTTTTTTTTTTTTTTTTTTTGATGTATTTAGTACAGGGTCTGGACTGGGTTGGAGGCTGGGCACACCATGTGGGACTAGGGATTAAACCCTGGTCCCTGTGCTTGCCAAAGCAGGCGTGTCTTGGTTAATTTTTACTCGTTGCTGGGACATCCAAAATTAAGGAAGAAAAGGTTTGTTTAGCTCACAGTTTGTGGAGTTTCAGTCTATACTCAGCTGGCTCCTAGGCAGAGTGGTACATAGCAGAGAGCAGCAGCTCATGGTAGCAGAAAGCAGGGAAGAGAATCTCCCCTCTTTATATATAAACAAGCTACCCTGGGGCTGGAGATGTAGATGAACACCCATTGTCCCTGCCCTCCTCTTGCACAGGATGAGGATGTTTACAAACTAAGAATCCTGGCTCTCTGCTGAGTCATTTAACTTCCAAACTTTTCAAGTTGACACAAAGTCAAGCACTGCTAGCTCACCCACCCACACATATGATATCTTGACTTTAACTCTTTCAGTCTTAATTCTCTTTGTCTTCTACTTATTTAATCAAATTAAGCCTAGCAGAGTGTTACTTAGCTGTAGAAACTAATGCTACCAAATGCATTTATTGGTTACCAAAATTCTTGAAGCAGGTGAAACACATTTGCTACTACCCTCCTTTATTCCTCCAGGAGATAATAAAAAATGTGCCCACGTCATTATGACCAAGAGAAATACTACACTATGCTCCCAGTCCTCCTGTCCAGCACTACCATGCACCTAACATTGACACAGTCAACACACGAAAACCAGGGGTAACGCCCGGCCAAATAGCTCAGCAGATTAAAGCACCTGCAACCAGGCACAGGGGCCAGGGGTTCGATCCCTGGGCCTGCCATGCCAGCCCTATCCCCAGGACATGCTGAGATGGCAGTTGAGACAGGGCGTGGTGGCGTGCACTGGTAATCCCAGCTCTTGGGAGGTTGTAAAGAGGTGGATCACTATGAGTCTGATCTAGTAGTGAGACCCTGAACACCCTGGAGACGCTTCCCCCAAAAAAACAATTGTAGAAAAAAAAAGAAAACCACAGGTTATCACTAAATATTAACCATAGTTCCCAATGACACAGTTTAGGTGTTCATATTTTTCTTTAGGCACCACATGAGGGTGCATATTTTTTTTCTACAACTGCACAGAAAGCTACACCGTTGTATTTGATGCCTATGTTTTCAGATGCTGTGACTGTAACACACAATGCTTCTGAAAACCCTTGGCAGAGCAGACTGCTACCACTGCTGGCTTTCTCTCCAAACGCAGTTTGTTCTTTTCTTCTTCTTCTTCTTTTTTTTTTTTGTCTTTTTGAGACAGGGTCTCGATATGCAGTTCAGGCTGGCCTTGAGCTCACTTCTGTAGCCCAAGCTGGTCTCGAACTCACACTGATCATCCTGCCTCAGCCTCCCAAGTGTGGAGCGCCACCACGCCTGGCTGTTCTTTTCTTCTTAAGAATACATCGTTGCTGTTTTGAAACTCCTAACTTTCCTTCCCATCCTTGAGAATGACAAATTCAGCTTAAATCCCCTGATTGATTCATGGAGGGTAAGGTCGAGGCAGCAGAGCACAAGACTTAGTTGTTAGAGCGTCTACAATGACAGCACCAGCGCTCAGCAGTAGCCATCCGGGTGCAGGTCGGCCACGTCAGTGATCTGCTGTGATGGGAGTGTAAGTGGTGGTGCACACCTGTCAGTGATCCCGGGAGGCAAGGCCTGAGCTACACTGGGAGACCCGGTCTCACAAGAGGAAGTGGAGTGGGCAGCGGGAAGCCCAGTGCTCACGAAGCTTAGTCCTAAGCCCGGGCTCCTTTCCTTCCACTCTCTCCCGCTAACCCATCACTGTCTAATTCGCAAGATTTACCAGTGTGGAAAGCATGGCTCACATTGGTGCTGACTAATCAAGACCTGGACTTTCCTTTTTTTTTTTGTACTGGGTATTGAACTCAGGACCTTGCGCTTGCCAGGCAGGTGCTTATGCCACTAAACCATCTCCCCAACCCCGAGACCCGACTTTTTCTGTTTGTGAGGCCCAAGTTCTGTTGATTACAGCTATAACTCAGGTGACTCCTTTCACAACAAAACTTTTAGGATTGTTACCCTAGAAGCTCCTAGTTTCTATTTCCTCAAGTGGTTCACTATCAAAATCAAATCTTGTTCTTAGAACACTTAACACATGTGATCATTCTATTGTGTGTAATTTCTTCTTTTGAAAAAGAAAATTTAGCAGTGTGTCTTTAGCTGTGCATGTGATGCTATAGTAACATGAGCATCGGCAGTGAAAGATGATATGGTTGCATGACACTGGATATATTTTTTAGCTTTTATTTATTAGATGGAAAAGTTATCATTTGAAGTGGTTTATTGATAGTTATAAGCTCATTTAAACTTAGATTTCTATCCCACATACTATAAATTTTCTAATTATATTACATGTCAGAAACCAAAATAGAAAAAAAAAAAAGTAAAATAGTAGCTTGTTGTAAAATGGCTCTTGGTTGATAAGCTACCAAATGCTCAAACTGAACCAGAACTTATTATTTGGTCCTCTGGTTCCATCTGTATCAAGAGTGTTATTTACATTTTTTGTTCAAGTACATTTTTGGTGTTGGCTACTTCTGTGGCAAACCTCAAATTGTCCTTATTTTTCTATTGATATTCTCATTGATATTCAGTATCTACTGATAATGTTTAGACTTCTACATCTTTGAAAATACACATATAGTAAAAATTTCTGAGTGATATAGTCTTTCACAAAAAAAATAAAAATAAAAAAGAAATATTCTTTCAGAAAAAATTAACTTCTTTTTTCTGTAACACTCGGAAATTCAATAAATACCATAATCCTTTAGCATAATTTCCCAGAGTAGGAGAACCACAAGTATAATAGAAAATATGAACGATGTATATATTCTCACAGAACACATCAAACCAACAGTCGTCCAGATTTGGGGTGTCACCCTTGTGAGTTAAAAGATCTTTTTCTTTTTTAGTAAAGATTCTGTAAAAGTCATCGGCTTAACTCATCCTAATGCACATTTATCTGGCTCATGCTGTGTATGAGGGATAATTCCAGGAAGCAATACAAAACTTAGTTCTCAAGAAACTGATAAGCTAAGGAAGAAACACCAACAAGAATGTGCAACATAATCTCTCTTGCATGAGAGATTATGCAGAGCACTAACGTCACTCCACTGTGATCCAAAAATAAAGTATGAACCACAAGAAATCAGGTCAACCTAAGTGTCACGGGAAATATTTGGGGATACCCGCCCACATGAGTGCTCTGTCCTTATCATTTGGAAACCAAGCATTTATTATCTGTTCTATGCAGAGTGACATATCAGATGCTTTGAGGATACAAAATGATTTTTTTTTTCTACACTGAGCTTATAATCCATTCAGAGAGATAAGCTATCTATACAAATAACTCTGTCTCCAATCTACACATAGTTGCCATAAGAGAAGCCTTTACAACTTGAGCAAAATTCCTGTGCAGTGCAGGAAGCCACTTTTGGAGGCAGAGAAAGAAGAGACCATGAACATTTCAAGAAGGCTTTCCTTTTGGGGAAAGATGGCTGAACTCGCCCTGGAGGGATGGGTAGGATTTTGACAAGAGTAGTTGAAGGTATTCTAATTCATTTAGTGCCTACATGTGCAAGGTAGCATGAAGGCAGAAGAGCCTGGGGCATGTTCAGAGAATAGCAAATATTCTAGTTTGAGTGGCATCTGGTACATGTATAAGAGAATAAAAGATCAGGCTAGAAAGGAAAAATAGGAGCACCTTGTGGAGGTCCTTTGAAAGTCAGACTGCAGAACTGGGGACTTTCAACAGAAAGCAGTAGGTAGATCTTAAAGCAAAAGCTAATCAGAGCTGGTATTTAAAAAGGCTGATGGTTGTGTGCAAGGGTACATTCAACCTGGGTGGGACTAGTATTAGAGACTGGTTGAATGTTTATTGCAGTCATATGTGCAAGAGTTAGTACAGGTGTGACCTAGTTTTAAGTCAGTAGCATCAGAAGCAAGTGTATATACACTAGAAGTGTATGCTTGCAAAATGGACTTGTCACGTGCAAAGAGAAAGTGTCAAAGGACTCAGGAAGAGATACCTGCCAATGGTGTCAAATGAAAGAAACATGAACTTCTTCGCCCCTCAAAAGTAGAGGAAAGATTAGAAGATTGACAGCGGAAATTCTAGAGAATGCTTAACTGTCTGAGGAAAAATCATTAACAGAAAAAGGGGCAAAAATGAGAAAGAAAATGTGCACTAGAAAGGCAGTTTTTCTAGGAAAGGATAAAAAACTCAAATTCTAGAACATCAATAGTCAGCCATAGAGGTTGCACATGCTTGTAATCCCAGCCCTTGGGAGGTTGAGGCAGGAGGCTTGCTGTGAATTCAAGGCAAGGCTGGAATACATAGCAAGAGTGATTTGAAAGAAAAAATTCATTTTTCCCATATTACCCAGTGAACTGAGAAGATCTACATGTGCAGAAATAAGTGAGACAAAAACCTGAAGGAGGAAAAATATTTTTGTTGTTGTTTGGTTTTGTTTGAGGAGATGGGGAAGTACTGGGAATCAAACTCAGGACCTCACACTTGCCAGGCAGGCACTGTGCTGCTAAGCTATCTCCCTAGCCCCAGAGGAAAACGATTTACCTAGGAAATGAATAATTGGAGGTACAAAAAATTTGAGGTGTTTGTAATTAAATCTCTATTAGAATAGATATTCCTAAATGTTGCACTCTGCTGAAATCTTTTTTCCCTGAAAAAGGAGTTTTGTTTTGTTTTGTTTTTTGAGACAAAGTCTCACAGTATAGTCTAGGCTGTCCTTGAAATCACAGTGCAACTCAGGCTGGCCTCGAGCTCACAGCAACCCCTCTGCCTCAGTCTTCCTAGGGCTAGGATTACAGGTGCACACCACCATGCCTGGCAGTTCTTATTCTAAAAGTCCAAGAATAAAGACTGATTTTGGTGATTTTGAGAAAAGTTTCTAGAGATGAGTGTGGGTGGAAGCAAGCTGCAGTTCTATGTACAATAAGTCCAAATGGCTGCTTATAAACCCTGCATCTCTTCTGCATCCCCTGCCCAGTCAGTTCCTAATGTGTATTACAATAAAAATTCAGGTACCTTCTAACTACTTCTGTGCTGTACATCCTTCAATGCCTAATGTCTTCCTGTGCAAGCACCTAACGTTGTGAAGTGTTGCCTCAGATTGTAACAAGAGGTCTGTGAAATGGAAAAGGTGTTTTTTCTTCATTCTCTCCGGTAGACTAAGATGCATGTAATTGCTCCCTTTGAATCTGAAGTGCAATAGGAGCTTTGCAGAAGTAGCCATTACCTCTTAAAAGCTATTCTCTCACATAGCATCAGTAAGTTCAAGTCATGCTTTCATGAGTCTACAGTTTAAAATTTATTAAACACCTACTGTGTGTTCTGCTAAGTGCTTCCTTATGATTGAAGAGACTTGTATTAATGACTTCCATGGCTGTCCTTGCTACTTTCCATTGATTGTTACAGAAATGCCTATATTTGATCTGTTGGATGGGGTATGTTGCATATTTATATGAATATGTCTATGTAAAGTTTTGTTTTGTTTTGAGACAGGATCTTGTTAGGTAGTTCAGGCTGGCCTTCAACTCATTATGTAGGGCCAGGTTGGCCTCTAACTTGTGGCGGTCCTTCTGCCTCAGCCTTCCAAGCACTGGGATTACAAGAGTGCTATGTGAAGATTTTTTTTTTTTTTTTGAGCACAGAACCTTTATTTTAAATTATTATTTCCAAAGAGGACATTGTTTAAGTGAGCAGTCAACAGAATTCATAAGAGAAAGTGACCGCAAAGGTAACTGGCTCAAGTCCCTTGATACACCACGTACACTCGTGTCTAAGCACTTTGTGGGTCTGGCTTAAGTGACGGTAAGGCAGTATAGATTGTGCAAACAAATTCATGTTCTGTCATCACGAATGGCGACTACCTGCATCACACAAAATGCACAACCTGAAATGTTTCAATCTGCAACAGAAGACTCATCAAGCAAAGACGTGTGAGACAGGCGACACAGAGCAGCTTGGGCAGAGTGAGCGGCAGTGCTGAGGGGCCGTGAGCTTAGAGCACTGATCAAGAGCCCTGCCTAGGAGGAGCCGTCTGTCCCAGTGGCAGGGCAGGCTGGGAGGGTGAGCAGCAGCCATCTCCAGCCACCTCGAGGTCCTTCCTGCCTTCACTCTAAATTGAGCTGCTCCACGCCAAAGATGAGGGTGGCACTGGGAGGGGTGACACCAGGTGGCCCGTGGCTCCATATGCCCCATCAGGAGTGCTGGTCAGCTTCGCCCTCTGCACCAAGCCCATCTGGGCTGCACCCTCTTCAAATCCCTTGATGACTTCCTGTTTACCAATTCTGAACTTGAAAGGTTTGTTTCTATCTATGGGTGAATCAAATTTCTTCCCGTTTTGGAGCATTCCTGGTCATTGCTGATGTGTCTCTGCCCAGGAGCCCAAGCTCAAGAACTTCTTTTCTATTTTCACTTTCTTTTGATGCCTCTCGTTGAGACATCAGAGCTTCTCCAAGTGACCTTATTCCACAAGTTCTTCCTGCAGCCTCGGGACCGTGACAAAAGGCAATCTGACCTGTGTAGTGCACCGCACACGGCTGGCCCTTTTTGGGGAATGTCCTTCCATCTCCTGGGGAGATCGTCTCCATCTCCATGCCCACCACAGTCCCCTCTATGTGAAGATTTTTATCTGAGAGAAATTACCTCTATTTTTTATTAGAGGTAAGAGACCCCTGCATCTTATGCCATACATTTCTCACTGTATTCATAGTAGATTTCACAAACAACCAAAAAAGGTTAAATCAACTGGATTCTGTAAACTTGTCCATTTCTGTGTCTTATATTCCATTTTTATTTGTAGGTGTTTTTTTGGGGGGGAGGCAGTTGTTGTTATTTTGAAACTAGGAGGGCCAGCTAAATAGCTCAGCGGATTAAAGCACCTGCCAACAGGCACAGGGGCCAGGGGTTCGATCCCCAGGCCTGTTGTGCCAGCCCCGCCCCTAGGACGCACTGAGATGGCAACTGAGACTGGGTGTAGTGGCACACGCCTGTAATCCCAGCTCTTGAAAGTCTGTAAACAGGCAGATTACTGTGACTCCGATCTAGTAGTGAGACCCTGACACCCTGTAGGCCCTTCTCTAAAATACAAAAAAAAGAAAAGAAAGAAAAAAACTAGGGATCTCATGCTTGCCAGGCAGGTGTCATGCCACAGAGCTATACCCCTGGTCCTTTATTTTGCTTTTAATGCCGTTTGCCAGTCTTCTAGAATAACATGAGTTAAAGCCTCTGAAGTAGCTCTGAATGGTGTAGTAGCTCTGTAGTGGCAGCGACTATTACACCTTGAAAGCTTGGGAAGGGCCATGCAATGTGGAAAATATAATAGACATCGGTGCGCATGCGAACTGAGGGACTAGAACTACTAGAAAGATACTTAACAGGGATGTCAGTGCCTCCCACTTTGAAAATTCTCTTCCTTTCTTCATCTGATTTAAGCACTGGTCAGTGAAGTCTTTCTCATCTTGCACATAAATATTTAACACTCAAAAGAATTCATTATTTATCCAATCTTTTAAGACCTTCTTACCAATATAAATACAATTTGGTTATTAGGTTGTTTTGCCAGGAAATGAAGGAAACATGGCTTCTCATGTTTCCTTCATGCATATTTTGGGGCTGGTGAGATAGCCTAGCGGTCTAAAGTGCCTGCTTAGGCAACCACAGGGACCGCGGTTCAATCCCTGGCACCACATGCTGCACGAGCTCCACCCCCAGGGCAGACTGAGCCAGCCATAACAAATAAATAAAGTAAAAAAAAAAAAAAAGAAATGCATATTTTTCTGGGGCTGGTGACACAGGCCTGTAATCCAGGCATCCTGGGAGGCTGAGGCAGGAGATTACAAATTAGAACCCAGCCTGGAGAATTTAGGAAGACACTGTCTCAAAACAAAAATAAAAAGAGTGGATCCTTTGGATCATGAGCATGATGATTGGGTGTTCATGCCGTATGCATGAGATGTGCCTCCCTCAAACCTTGTTAGGACGTGGGCACATTACCCATCTGACATGGAAAATAAAAGTAGAAAGAGCACAGCGTATGGCTCAGTGGTAGAGCACTGTGGGCTTCAGGGTCAGTATTGGAGGGACGACACGCCTAGTTTCTCTCAAACTAGTCAACTTCAACTCTGCTGTTGTAGCATAGCTGCAACCATAGACAATATGTAACCAAACAGGCATGTTGTGGCCCATGAAATTTTATTTAAAAACACGCATAATGTAATGGTCATATATTATAGTAGAGCATTCTATTGATTGGAAGAGAAGAGCAAGAAAAACTGTAGACTGTCCTATTTGAAACTTTCTGATTGTTAAGATAAAATGCAAGAAAATGACAATAATGTAGAATGTGTAAAGGAAAATTCAGAACTTAGGAGTGTTGCTCTCCAGAGGCTTTCAGTGTCGATTACTGGTAGAGTGCTTATAGCTTCATGCAACAGCTGTAAGTACAGGAACTGAATCCTTTGTCCAGTGAGATATGAGTAGGATTTGAGACACTTAAGAAGTCTGGTTAACCTATCTTGTTGTTAGCCTGATAGAGCCACAAATCTGAGAATTACAGATTTGTGGAACATGCCAAGATCCCTCATCACCTAATTTTAATATAGAGCCACACAGAGTTTGTGCGGTAGTGTATGAGGGGCTAGATTCCTCACCTCTACTATAGCAATGCAACAAAGTGTCTAGAGCAGTAGTCCTGGACACTGGACACACTTGTCACCAGAATAGTGGTGACAATTTCCCTGAGAGAAGGGAAAGAACAAGGAATTCCTGCAAATGCCATAGCATTCTGCCTGGATAGTTTCCAGTCCATAGTGTAAGGGGATCCCGAGCAGAACGGTCTGATTGAATTAAGACAGTGCTAAAATTTGAAGCAGGCCGAAGGGGTAGGATTTTCAAAAGGTGTATGTTTGGGGTGGGGGGTGGGATGTATGTGGAAAGAGACAGAGATAGACTACACACGCTGTGTAGCTACAGAAGATTCCTCTCTTTAGCTGAGTAATGTGAGGAAACTGCTCAAAGCCACAGATGAGACCACAGGAAAAGAACAGACCAAGTATTTCCCAAATTTGATGCAGTGGGACATACCTACCCCCAGCCACTTGGGAGGTTGAAGCATGAGGAGCCCAAATCTGAGGCTGGCCTTGGCAACATGGCAAGACCCTGTCTCAAGATGAAATTTAAAAAGCTCTGGGGTATAACTTAATGGAGGAGTACTTGCCTAGTGTGTGTGAGTTCTTGAGCTCAATCCTGAGTCCCGCACGCATGCATAAAAATTAGGCGTATAGCTGACAGATAGATAAATGGGTAGACAAATCAATAGAAGGACAGGCAAGTAGATTAATTCCCTGGGCTCGCATAAGGCCAATAAGTTCATGACACCACTGACTAGAAGGAGGGGAATTCCAAATGCTTAATTGTTCTTGGTACTCAAAAGGATATTTACAACAGTAGGGAATCAGATTAACTGCTGACTAAAGGCCAGAAAAACCTTCAAAATAATCAAGGAATCAGATTGTTTGCAACTGAACTAATTTCAAGACTAAACCTCAAATATATAATGAAAAATAAAATATCCAAAGTTCATGTCTATTAACCAATCAAAATTTATCATTCATGAGTGTGGGCATAATCCCAACCAAAGTCCGAGGCAAGAGGACCATGTGAGTCTGGGGCCAGCCTAGAATACATAGCAACACTGTCTGAAAGAACACACAAAAAAGTTTTTAAATAAATTGCTATTCATAGGGAGGTGTAGTGGCCCGAGCCTGTCATCCCTGCACTGTGGCAGGCTAAGGCAGGGGAATTGGAACTGTAAGACTAGCCTGAGAATTTAGCAAAACTGTGTGCCAAAATAAAAGACCCAAAGGGGCTGGGGATGTAGCTGTACAAAGGCCCTGGGTCTAGAAGCCATTACAAGAAAGGAAGAGAGAGAGAGGAAGACTCATTACAAGAAAGGAAGAGAGGGAGAGAGGGAGGCAGAGAGAAAGGGAGAAGGAAAGAAGAACGAGAGAGA
>PVKN010011505.1:0-21585 GCA_004027915.1 Capromys pilorides | reverse complement strand
ATCAGTTAATCTGAGCAATAGATTTTTATGATAAATCAGACAATATATCAATCATTGTTAATCAGATATATTTGTTTTGAAAATCAGTAACATACTCATTGTTATGTGTTCCCCTGTTCCTGTCTTTGCTCTTGTTTTACTTTTTTTTTAATTTTTATTTTTTTATTTCTTATATACATATTTTATATACACATGCATAGAACTTATAGTACATTTGCAGTAAATAATGATTACATTCATCACAAGGCATTCCTTTTTTTTTTTTTTCTCTTGTTTTTCTTGCTCTTATTTTAATCTTCAAAATAAAAGACAATTATTAAAAAGTAAAAAAAGAAGTTCAAGGGGAAAGGGTGGGCACAGATGTTGGGCTTATCACTCGGGTGCAGTGGCTGTGTTGACTCAGGAAATAGGTCTGGTGTTCCACGCATCCTAGGGCACAGCCTTCAATGCAGCCGACTTGAAGCTGAGAGGAAATTGCAAGGAGTCATGGAAAAGAGGAAAAGCAAGATAAGAGCAGGGATCAGGGACTAGGGACTGTGTGTGGGACAGGATGCTGGGGGAGCAGAACAGGAAACATTGAGTTCTAGTGGGATCTGCTGGTAGAGGGGCAGACAGAGGCACAAGGTAGAAGATCCAGGGCCATTAAGATGTCTTCTAGGGACTTCTGCACTAGAGAGGGTAAAGTGGTTTGGGGCTGGGCTGGAGAGTGGCCTTAGGATCCAACTGTGCTCTGATCCTTTACAGAACCTATAGGCAGGACCAAGTGTGTGACACCTCCCTGCTCAGCTACCTCTATCTCTCCTCTCACAGGCCAAATATGAATCTTGTGCCTTTTCAAACACTTAAGGATAAGGATCCTCACCTGAACTGTCTTCGCTATATCAATACCTTCTCTCCAACTCATGATCCAGCGCAGTTCATCCTAGAAACCTCGAGTCGTGAGTCCTAGAGTGGGACCCTTCTGTCAGGATTGTGGGGTCACAGTCCTCCCACAAGGCACCAGCCTCTGTGCCCACATCACAGATGCTGTCCTGTGGCAGGAACTTCTGCTGAAGGGCCAGGGGAGAAGAGATCAGTGCCTTTCTCATGGGTAAGAAAGGAATGACCTCTAGACATCCACCTTGCAGGTAATCTTGGAATGCAGAGTTACACCATGAACGTGTTATCTACCAACTATGATGAGTATGCTGTGGTGTCCTTTGGGAAGGAGTTTGAAGACAGAGTTTCCATCTACCTCATGCTATATGGTGAGTCCTGACTCCATTCTTCATGTACATGATATGTGGTTACAATAGGGAACAGTGGTCCTACTGCTAAGATTGAGAGATTTCTCCAGTCCAAGACCAACTTGGGGAGAGAGACATTTCAAATTTCACTTCTCATGGGAGAGGTCTCTGAGACTTTCACTCATTCAAAACTGCTTTTGCAATGAGCCAGTTATTTTGGCCAATTTGAGTACTAGGGGGCTGGGAGGCTGAGGCAGGAGGGTTGTGATTCTGACCCTGTCTACAATAACTGAAGAACATGGAGTGTCTTAATTCTGGCCACTTACTTGTCACCTCGGCTACAGGGCGAAACAAGACACTGAGCCCCAAAATGAAGGAGCGTTTTGACCTCTTTATCAAGTACCTTGACCTTACTGATGACAACGTTGTACTCTATGTCCCAACTGGTAATGCACACTGGGGATAGGTGACAGGGAGGTGGGGTCTGTGCAGAACTGCTGCTGCTCACCAGGGTAACCAGACAAGACATTCTTGGTTTTCTGCTCCTGTTGCTAAAGAAATGCTTACTCCCCCACATGGGTTAGTCAACCCCTAGGGACCGAGTCAAGACTTGTGTTCGCCTTGCCTATTACAAAATGTGGACACAGGTGATGGTCTCAGCCCCAGATCCAAGATTTCCTCAGGCTCCCAGCCCTCAGTAGGGCACTTCCTCTCCATGCTTTGCTTCTAACTGACTGGGCCCTATTTCCAATTCCCTGGGTCTTGCCCACTTCTGATTTGAGAAAAGTGCTCACATTCAGTTCCCTGGTCAATGCAGTGGACCATGTATTGAGGTTCTTTCTCTCTCACAGAAAAATGCATTGATGACTCCTGAACAGAGTGAGTATGGCTCGGCTGTGGGTGGTGGGAGGCCAGGGTATGAAAGCCTGGGGGTCTCCGCTCCCACTTTCATCCACATCTATCATCCTGAAACCCAGTCATTTGTATGGTTACCTCTCAGGTGGCTCCTGTCTCTCTGTCCCTGTTTCTCCAGTCACAGCTATCCAAATGACTTTTGGCTGCCACATGGATCAAAATGTCAATCAACACACTGTAGACCCTTCTTGAGTTGCAGCACTAAATATCTAAATGCAACAAAACCTCTCTGCCTGTAGATCTCTCTTGGAAGCTAAATAAACTCATGCTTCAGGACTCCGTGTCTGCGTTCCTTTTGCTCAGTCAGGTATTCTTCTGTCCTTTCCTCCACAGCCTGGACTCCCATGCAGATGAAAGCACCAGTGTGACCTCAGGGTCAGGGGCCTGTAGGCCACAGCTCAGGACAGTGTCTTCAGAGGGTACCTAACTTCCAGGGGGCATGGTAACACGGTATCCTATGACACTGAGCAGGAAACCTCTGTCTTGATGGTCCTTGTATCTGACAAGACACCATCTGCCTAGCTCTGGAGGTTTCCAGTGTATAGTTGCTCACCCAATTAGTCCAAGACTAGGAATTGCTCCTTTCTGTCACTGCAGTTTCCGCAGCACCCTGAACTTTGTGGCCTCTCCTGGATTCCATGAAATGGGGCTTGTGGGACAGAACAGGCTGTGCATTCTCAGAGAGGCTATTACTGCTCTGTTCTGGGGAGTCCAGGCAAAGAGAGTGATCAGCACAGATGCTGGAAGAGAAGCTTTCTCTGGTCCACATCTGTGGGAATTAGGATTCGGCCTGGGGTCTCATGTATGTTGCTAGGGACCTGGGTCCCTTTCACTCATCTCTAGCTTTTGTCATTCATCTAATTTGGGGAGGAAGGTCAAGGTCACCTCTGTATATTTCAAAAGGAGACAGGAGATGGCTGAACTTCCACTCCAGGAAGACAACATGAGCTACACTGGAATGGCTGTGACTTCTGGGGGCTCTCACCAGAGCTCTTGTCCAATTTCACAAGAGCGTGGCTTACTTGGATGAGCAGGGATGGGAGAGGGGCAGAATGGGGGACAAGGACCAGAGGGCAATAACGCTCAGAACATCTGTGAAAACCTTGGGGCTATCCATAACCCCTTTGAAATCACAGCTGGTGGCCAGATCAGCTGTGTAGAGGGACGTGTGTGCTTCTGGGGAGAGGAAAGTGGCCCAGACCTAGGTCTGCACATACTCTCACCCTGTGTGTTGGAAACATGACTCTCATAGTCACCTCTGATGGGGGAAGGGGGCATACTCTGTAGTGATCCAAGGAGAAGTCACAACAAAAGTCAAAAGACACAGGAGTAGAATCATCCCTCTTGGTCCAGAGCTCCTCAGAAGGCCACTACCCTCCCCTGAGTCACAGAAGTCCCACGAAGATGGTGTGCAGGACTGAATGTGTCCTAGTTCCCCAGGCTCTCTCTAGTCACTGATGCCCTTCTTGTTCTGGGCTAGCTCCTACTAACAGCCCTGGCTCAAACTGCTTCAAGCATCCTTCTGCCCTGTGATCAGGAGCCACTTGTCTCTCCTCTCTGCATCCCCCTGTTTTTGGTCACATCTGTACCACATTCACGGTTTTCCTGAAAAAAAAAAACTGAAAAGAAATGAAGATTCCAGTAACAGATCACAAAAGGAACTGAGTGTGAGTGGAGCTCTGTGCAGAGCACTTGATTATCACACATTAGGCCTTGGGGTTAACTCGCTACAGCAAAAGAAAAAAAAAATTAAAACATAAAATCAAGAGAAGGGAAGTTGGGTATGGGTGTTGACCTGTAATCTCAGCATTCTGGGAGATTGAAGCAAAAGAACTGGAAGTTTCTGTTCAAATCCCCATGAGACCATTTAGCAAGATGCTACCTCAACTCAAAAAGTAAGTTGGAAGTGGCTTAACACATACAGCACTAGGGAGGCCAGCCTGAGCTATACAGAAAACTCAAGGCAAACCTAAAGCACATAGCAAAGGTAGAAACAGCAGATGCAACACCAGACTAAAACGCTGGAAATAAAAGGCCAGCTTGTGCCTGGTGGCCCATCTCTACCATGGGTCTAGAGCACAGAGTGGGGAGTGCCACATCTATGTGCCATGCACAAGGACACTGTCACCAAGTAGCCATCAAACTCCACCTTCAAATTGGATTCCTGCTACACCAGTTACACTCGAACCCCTTCCTGCTCCGCTAAGATCTGCCCTTTTCTGAGTCACTGTGTGAGGGCATCTCAAAGTCAGCCCTCTAGGAGCTGAGGCCGTGGAAGATTGGTCCCTTGGCTAGAATAAGCAAACCCCAAAGACACAGATAGGGCTCCTAGAATGCCCTACTACCTCCCATCTTGCCATGTTCCTGGCTTATACTGAAGGAAATCTCATATTGGATTTCCAAGCCCTCCTCTGGCTTCAGAGCACTACTTCCCAAATTATTGCCTGAGCTCCACTTAATACCTCATCCATATCTCCCCAGCCACAGGAGATACAATGAACACACACACACACACACACACACACACACACACACACACACATACACACACACACACAAGTCCAGATCCTCCTTTCCTGGTCTCTAATTCTCTTAGGGATCTCAGAAGCTACAGCTCTCCAAACATAGAAATCATCCCAGGTTGCAACCCCAGACAATAGCAGTAGTTCCAGTTCCTCTTAGACAGAACTCCAAAATTTGTCACAGACAAAAGAGTTATTTGAGGAACCCCAGAGCTGGCTATTGTCGTATGCTTCTCAGATAATGTCCCCATTGGATCCCCAAGGAAAGGGCTTGCTGTACGCCCTTCTGTAGGGACTGCAGTGGACACTAGAGGTCTTTAAGCAGGCAGCATACTTGTACAGCTTGCAACCAGGGACAGATAAAGTCATGCAGCCACTAACTTTTGCTTAGTTATCTTCCCTATTATGGAGCAATGCACAAAACACCCAAAAGTTAGAAGTAAGTTTCACATGAGCTCAGTTTGTAGAGGTTTCAGTCTGAGGTTCTATGCCTGCAACCCAGGGTGGCATGACAGAGGGGCACTGCAGAGGAGAAACAGTCCATGGCAAGGAAGATAGACGACAGTAAACATTAAGCCTTTCTTTCTCTTTTATATCATCCTGGTTTCAACCTTATTGGGTTGTCACAATCACACCCAGAGGCAGCTATCCTTACCCACTGGACCCCAACATGTTAACACTACCAGTGAACCAATCCAGTTATCACACACTTAATGCCTATATCACATACCTTCAGTCCAGGCACTTCCCAAAGGCCCACCATGAGTACATGAACTTTGAGGGAGACATCTAGGTATAAGCAAAAGCATGCCCTAGTCTATATGAGCAAATGTGGTGGGTAGCTAACTGGTGGTCCACTTCAGATACCCAGATGAACTGAACAAGCATGGTCCCAGGTGCAGGAGTTCCGCCTGAGTGTTGTTGTCAACAGCATAAAAGCACAACAAGGATAAGATCCCAAAATGCTGTTAGGGATACTGTTTGGAGAAGTTGTTGGAACAGTGGAAGGATGCTAGATATTGAGCTATTGTACCAGAGTGCCCTATCCTGCTGGCTTTCCTGATAAACTCTGGAGAAGCTTTGGTTCTCATCTGAAGCATTAATTCCTGGCTTCAAAGAGAAAGATGATGCACTACTCTGTTTAATGAAGCTTTCCATGTTGGCTTTTTTGATTAGCATACGGATTTTCTCACCAGTGGAGTAGATTGGATCCTCCTTGTTGCAGTTGGCTGTGGTATTTTGTGGGAGTTCTGCTACTTACCTTGAACTCTGCTTCCTAGCTATAATTCAGATTGCTCTGCCTGCCAGCAAAGATCTTTCATCTCACTAGCATAGACTGCCTAGATTTTGCCACTGACCTTTGGGCCTTTCCAGCACAGACCATGAAGTGGGCCTGCATGAGACTTGCTCTGGGCTCTCGGCCTCCAGTTGACCTGGTAAGAGGCATTGTTGGGAGCTCCAGGCACTCAGCTGGATTCTTTAATATTCAGTGCATGGGTAGATTTCTCACACTTGTAGTATGTGATTTTTCGAAGATTCATTATACAATACTATTATAAAACTGTCCTATACTATATTCTTCAACCTGAAAATATCCCAAACCAATACAAAACTGGTATTAAATGTGAGATAACTACAGTGATATTGCTGGTCATGTGACTTTAAAAAGCTTCATTAATTGCAAAATGTTTTGAGAGCCTGGGCAAAGACACAGCCCTTGTACGTTGCAAACGATATTAGAGAATCTGATTGGAACCTGGAAAATGAGAGTACAGATAGAAATGCTGCCAGTTGAGATGAAGGAAGTTGTCATTGAAAATTGCATTGGGTGCTGGACTCAGGTAGTATACTGTGTTTTGGCACAAATTTGGTCTCTTTGCGCTTGTGTATCAAAGTATTGCATGGGTGAATATTGAATAATTTCAATTACCTCTATTCTTGGAAGTTAGCATCATTAATATTGATAGCTTTTCACCAGATTTATCTTTCAAATCAATATAAAAGAGCCAGTGACATGATACAAAATATTTGGCCAATTGGGTGGCTCTAATGAAACGTTTGGCAAGGAAGAAATAGAGGGCAATGTTTTTGTTAAAAGCAGGATAATGAAAACATGAAATGGAGCTATTCACTTGAAGATGAGTGCTTTGAAATTATGGAAGATCCCAGTTTTTCATCTATTCATACTTCATAAATTGTTAATAGGAAATAGAGATAGTGACTGTAATAATTCTTTTCACATTTTTACTGTAATCTTTATATGAGCTTGAAATCAGGTTAATCAAAGTATTGTGTTTTAACCTTCAGTTTTGATCACCCTTTAAAACTTTTGTTTCAGGAGCAGAAATGAGTGCAAAAAATGGTATATATAGTATTTCACTATTAAGGTAAAAATAAATAGACCAAGGCAAGTTAATTTTTCAAAACTCTGCCACCAAAGACCCATTAAAAATTTGTATAGTTATCAAGTTGACCAGGTGTGGATAGTGGTAGACAGCTTACTGGTGGTTAATTTCCTACACCCACCTGAATTTAACTGGCCTACTCCTGGGCATGGGAGGCCCACATGAGGTTTGTTGCCAGCAAGATGAATGCAGAACAGGAACAGCTGCCAAAGTGCCACAAGGAATGCTGTTTGGAGAAGCTGTTGGAAGCTGCTAGTTCTCTTGGGCTGTTCATCTGGGGGGCCTTGTCATGTTTCCTTTCCTGATAAAGCTTTTTTGGAGAAGCTTGGGGAATCATCTGAACCATCAATTCATGGCTCCAGAGAGGAAAATGGTGCACTGCTCAACATATTGGAGCTTTTCACATTGGTTGTCCTCATGGAAATTCAGCTTTCCTCATCAGTGCAGTAGCTTGGGCCCTCACTGTTGATGAGGATGGCTGTGATATTTTGCGGGAGCTTTGCTGCTTACCTGGAACATTGCTTCCTAGCTCCTGTTCAGATTCCACAGCCTTATAGCACAGATCCTTCATACTAACTGGAACAGGCTTCCTATATTCCATCACTGACCTTTGGGCCTTTCCAGCCCAGACCATGAAGCAGGCCTGGAAGAGACTCCTGTCAATCTGGACCTACAGTTTGAATGGTGGGAGGCATTGTTAGGAGCTCTATGCTCTCAGTTAGATTCCTTAATATTTAGTTTGTGGGAAGAATGCTTACACTTCTAGTAGCTGATTCTTGGCTGATTCCTTTAAAAAATCCAGTACAAATCCTGTCCAGTAGTATGTTGTTCACCAGGCAAAAACTCCAAACCATGACACAAGAAAAGGGAAAAGAAAACCACCCCATCACCCCACCAACAATCTTCGTTCTTGGAAGACATGTAGAATTCTGATCCCCATCTATATCTCAGTTGAGAAACAAGCCTGTGACTCTGGGGAATGGCTCACCTCCTGGGATTCTGGTAGCTGTGCTGGCCAGGAGAACCCATGGCTGCAACAGTGAGTTGGACTTGCATTTAATGCCAAGAGGGTCAACTTTCCTCAATTGAACGTGAGGCCTCATTGTACATCCCAGGTTTTGACAGGAAGTTGGTCACAAAGATAGAGCTTGAAGCTTGCTGCAGGGAACATGACAGGTTTTCCCTGAAAAAGCACACACAGGTAGAGTGGCAGTGGGGACCATTGAATTAGTGCGCAAGGAAATTAAAATGAAGTTCTCTCACGTAGGTCAGCTGACAATGACTGTCTGAAAATGAGGACACAAGAGGCAGAGGGATTTGTTGATGACACACTGGATCATAGAAGAAGAAAGAAAGGGCTGTGAGCCAAGGAAGGCAGATGAGAACACTCCAAAAACTGGAATGGACATAGAAAGGGACTGCTATCTGGTGACACATAGGAAACACTGCTCTGGGAAAGAAGTGTAAATCCAATGAATATGGTTTAAACTGAAGTCACCAAAACCAGAAAACACATGTATCCTACTCTCAGTACATTACTAGAGTTAGGAATATGATTAGGCTTAGGGTGATAGAGTTAGGGTTAGGGTTAGCAATAGAGTTATTTTAAAGATGAAGTTCACATCTTTAATGGAACTGCTGTCAGGAAAAGCCTGGTCTTTCACAAGTACATTTATGAGACACACCCTGTAACCGCTTCTGCTCTGTAAGACACTATTCGTAGGGAGTACAAGGCATTGACCAGGTTGGTGAATAGAAGTCCGCACTCAAAATGGAAGTAAGCATATCATTATTCTGCCTGGGTGGGCCCCATGGCAGTGATGAAGATGACAATGCCAGGAGGCCATAGATTCATGTTTGCAATATGCATTCTCTCTGCATCCCAACATCAGACTGGTAGCCTGGGTTTCGAGGACAGTAAAACATGGGAATGAGGCTGGTGTGTACCTCACATTGTCCTTCCAATCATGCCCAGTAGATAAGAAGCACCATATCAGAGGCCTGGCCCTGTGTGGCACATTAGCAGGCAAGGCAGGAGTTCCAAAAGTAGTGTAGATTCGTGAGAGATGGGTGGATAGCACTGTGCCAGCAAAATGTTTTCTTATTGTGTTGCTGTCATTGCGCACAAGGGGCAGCCAGACAGCACCTTGGACAGATGGGAAATTCAGAGCCAGGCTTCCAGTTCCTTTGGCCTCCTTTTATGAACTCACATGGGACAGCACAGTGAGCTCCCAGCCCACAGATTTAGAATGGGTCTTTCAAGTCTGTAGTGTGCAGAATGCCCTTCACCTCCCCAGCCTACCTAATTCTACAGATACCTATGTCAAGCATAACTTGTAAGCCCGCATAAGATGACCCATTCTCCCTTAAACCTAGGAGGAAATCCATGACCAGCCCATCTCTCCAGGTTCTCAGGAAGTTCCCCTTTGATCCTGGCCAAGATGACTACAGCCTTTCAATCCATTCTGCATGACCACCTTCATTCAGCACAGACACCAAGAAACTGGTCAGCACTGAGCACTTCCTGTTTAATTATGAGATTATGGGGTTGGCTTGACAGTGACAAGACACCAGCTGTGTCTGGAGTCCTGTATGGAAATGGATGCTCAGTTTGGCCTGCGAGACCCCTCTTTCACCTCTCATCATAAATCTCTGATGGTACACACCCTATCCTCTCCACAAGGCTAACCCCTTCTTTGTCTTTGATGCTTCCCGGGCTTCTCCCTGACCCTGTGCTCAAACTATTCCATTTGTCATTCAAGGGCCAAGACAATGGGCACAGACTCCTAACCCTAGTGACAGATTTGGCTCCTGCTGTGTTTTGCATGTGTGTGTCCTGGGCAATCCCATCAGTTGGAACCTGAGACTGCAGGGGATACTACCAAGAGGTAGGGCTTTCAGCAAATAGCTAAGCCAGCTCTGGTGAATGAATGTTTAAGATCTGGGGTTGGATCTAGAAGTCTTAGGGCAGGGCAGGACTGAGTATGGTGATTTTCAGCACAGGACCATCCCTACCTCAGTGTTGAACCCTACCCACAAATGTTTGTCGCTGGCCCTGCCCCTGTCTCCTGAAGCTTTCAAAATCTCATATTCAAAGTTGTTCCACCAATCTGCCCCTGAGGGTGAAGCTCTACTTCATCGAAACTTCATCCCCAAGGAATAGGCTGCACTTCTCTTACCATGTCTGGGGCCTCCCTCTCTCTGATCTTCAGTGCTTACCTAGGAACTCTCAGGGGCTACCTCTCTGCATGGGTGGAAATCAAACCACACTAGAGCCCTACACAAGCACACTGGGGAAAGTTTGGGATGGGTATAGCCTAATAATTATTCAGGCATAGGAAAAAGTGTGAGGTCTTGCTTGGATCTAAGAAACTGGATTGAGTGACCAATGTGGAATTCTAGTGGTCCTTGTGCAGTTGGAAGTCTCTCCAAGGGCCAGCTACTAGAGATTTGGCTAGCAGAGCTTTGGACTCCCATATGTGCCTGGAACCTCTGCAGCTAATGACAGGTCATAGCCCTTCTTACAATCCAACTGACATGACACTGATCTCTTAGTCATTTGACCCAGACATCTGACACCATTTAGTGAGCCTGCACCTCCAGGGTGAGTTGCCATGTGTTGGCACTTAGCAGGGGCTGTCATTGATTTAGGCCCACCCCAAACCCAGGTTAAAGTAGCAGTGTCATCTGTGCAGTGGAAGGGAGCCTGAGAACAGCTTTGTCGTGTGCCTTCTTTCTGTACCCTAATATCAGCCACATTATGGCAATGGTAGGCTTTAGGGGTGATGCTGGGATGGGCCAACCATTTTCTCTTTCCTGTTGTCTTATCCTTCAGGACAAGGACCTCCACTAGATAAGATGTGGTTGGATTGCAACAGAGACAGGTCTCATCCATCACCACAGTGAATTTGGGCAATCAGTTAGTGGCAGCAGGATACTGAACCCAGGGTCTTCAGCTCTCTCATTGCCATTGTATCAAATTGAGCTAGCCAGTGGTACTATGGGCAGAAATGACATGAATAGTAGTGAGTGAACACATAATGGACACCTGAGAAGGCACACAGAGTTAAGTGGCCTCCCATCAACTGTCTGTGCAGACATGCTAACTGCGTTTTCAGTCATTAATACATTTCACTGAAGGAGAGAAATAACATAAGAGCAGGTGTGTGTGTGTATGTGTGTGTATGTGTGTGTGTGTGTGTGTGTGTGTGTGTGTGCGCGCGCGCTATTCTGCACTACTCATGTATGCCTATGCACAGCTACTTCAGTGTAAGAACATCTAGGGTTTCCCTGCATTAAGGCCTAGTGATCATCTAACTCGAGTATTGGACCTCAAAATAGGTCAGGATGCAAGACCTCCTTCTTTGTCCTGTAAGACCCACATCATGGGACTCTCAATGAGACCCCTGCCTAGGGCCAGGCCTACTAAATGGAGGACATTGCCCACCTCAGGAGTAATAAATAACCTACACATGGGAAGATGGTCCAAGACAACAAGGCCTACAGAATGGAGGGAACATGGCCCAAGGCAGTGATACTGGAGAAACATGGACAAGGTTTGATATTGTCATTGTGGCTACCCTCAGGAAGATGTGAGGGGGAACACAGGAGTATAGGACATCATGACAGGAGGCACTCCCACTTTGGTGACTGGAAGGGAAGACTGAGGGTCTCCTGTCTGGACATCACCAACTCCAGATGCCCAATCCCAGGAACTGGGCGTTACCAAGTCCTGCCACCTCACCATCCACTTTACCTTCATCAGGCAGACAACATGACAGGGAGCTAGACTAAAATTTGTAAACCTATGCGGACTAGAAGAACACAGTGGTGGCAGCAGTGTGGCTGGCTGAGGACAGTTTTCTAGCTTATAGAGACCAGTGGAGGTGGAGCCCTAGAACTGGCAGAGGACAGAGGTATCTAGAAGGATTGCAGGCTCTGGGGCCAGAGCTTTGCTCAGCTGTACTTTGTGCTTTTTCACCATTCAGCCTAGGTAGTGGGGTGCAGGGAGTGCTAACTCATGGAGGAATGAGGCTTCAAGCTGGGTATGAGCCCAGTGTACTGTCTGAAGTCTGTGCTTTAAGTGTCTTCCATGAGAGCCTAGGCAGGAGCCTGCTCAGCAACTGAATTGGACTCAAGATGGACACAGTAGTCCAGATCATGTCCACTGCCCTCTTCCATTCCCTCCACTTTGCACAATTGTGACCAGAGGGGAAAGAGTAGACATGTTCTCATTTTTTTCTGACAGGTGGCAACAATCAAACACCCTACCATTACCCCTCTGCTGTCAGAGCTCAATCTTCTGCGTCCTCCTAAAACCCCTGCTGGCTCAATCCTGCTCTGAAGCCCTGGCCCTGGGTCTTTTGTTTCCTTTCCTAACCCTGATGGGAACTGTCCAGACATAAGACCAGGATTACAATCAGATGGCTGAGGCAGAGTCACTCCTGCAGAAGATTTTCATGCAACAATACTTCAACTATACCTGGATAAACTGTATATTGACAGGAGCCATCACAGTTGGAGGACAGGGCCATGATAACAGAAGGGAGGAGAATCAGGAGAACCCTGGGGCAAATACATGAAGAGCAGACTGGGCATCCAGGACCCAGGTAATGATGCTGGAGACATCTTCTATTCTTATTCACAGATAAGAAAACTGAGGCTTTGCAACACATATCAGCCAATTGTCCAGAGCAACCACATTCCTGACACCTCAAGACTGGGTACTCCCTAGGTTCGCCCTTGACCTACAGGAATCTAGTGCTTAGTGATGTCTCAGGTGAAGGCAACACCCAGATTCTGCTGCCAAGTGGACGGCCCAGAAGTCACAGCAGGAACCATATGGGGTGATGGCTACAGGGAATGTGCTTACACTTTGTGTATCATCAGTACCTTGCAGGCCCTGCCCAAGTGATACTCATTGGCCACAGTAGACTGGAGAACTCAGAATGGTCCAAAAAAGAAGATAAACATGCACGGTGTCATCTTCAGCACAACAGATGACCATGGCTACCTGCTCACCACCATCATATACCGGTGAATTTGTCACTTCCTTCATGTCTGGGAAACAGGACAGTGTCAAGTAAAGGTGCTCAAGGCTGAGGGACGCAGCCTTTATATCATTGTTCATTATGGACTCCAACTCTCCTGTCTCTGCCTTCTTCCACCTTTCCCTCTTTCTTTCCTCCCTCATGAGTGACTTTAGCACAAGTACATTTAGGTGAAAACAAAACCTAGAGAAGACTGTCAGAAAGGGAAGGAAATACTGGATCCCAGCTGGGATGTCAACCAATGCCCAAAAGCTGGTCTATTGAGGATATACCTTAACACTGTTGTCCTCCCTGTCATCCTAGACTTTCGGGAAGCTGAACTAGAGGATAGAAAAGTGAAACTAGACTGGGCACCAGACAGAGATGCTCTAAAACAAGAATTAAAACAGGACTGGAAGGTATGTCACTGCCATGACCAGGGCTCCATCGCCAGCAGCAGCACCAAAAAGAGATGAATACAGAGGCTGCCAGCAGGGTCTCAACTCAGGAACCAGGAGGCTTCAGCCTTGAGTGTGGATGCATGAGGAAAAGCTGATAAGCAGCAGGGACGAGGGCACTCCCTGGCCAGCATCTGGGCACCTCCTGCCGTGCCTGCCTTGCCACATCTGTGTCCAGCAGCTGCAAAGGATGTGTGTGCAATTGTTAAGCATATGCCAGATGGGAAATGACAGAGGAGGCACAGATGAGAACTCACAGGGGTGAGCTCCAGGCTCATCCACCTACGTGCTCTTCCAGCTATGTCCATTCGAAGTTTTGGAGTTAAGGCTTTCTTTTATTTATTTATTTTTTATTATGCCTGGCTCAGCCTGCCCCGGGGGTGGGGCTGGAGTAGCATGTGGTGCTGGGGATCGATCCGAGGTCCCTACAGTTGCCTAAGCTTTCTTAAGAAGGTCCTTTAGACCACTAAACCATCTCACTGGCCCCTGAAGTTGGAGCTTGGCAAGTTCAAAGTGATCAGGAAGGTATGTCTGGAGGTGTTGTCCCTGGGATACGGTGGTAATATGGACTCAGGAAAGAGGTCTTGTATGGCATCTGTGCTAAGTCAGAGCCCGGTATGGAGCAAACCTGAGGCTTAGAGGTCAAGGCAGAAAGTGGGAAAGAGGAGCAACAGAACACTGAACAAGGCTCAGTGCCTGGGGTCTGTATTGGAGACAGACTTCCCAGGGAAACAACACAGGAGACATTGCACACTGGATGGAGGACTGAGGGCAGAGGAGCAGACAAAAGCACAGAGTAGAAGGCCTACGGCCATGAAGATGTCTGCTAGAGGCTTCTGGCCTAGAGAAGGACAAGTGTTATTGGGCTGGGCTGTACAATGGCCTCAGATTCCTGCTATGCTATGGTCCTTTACAGAGCCTCTAGGCAGAACCAAGGATGTGTCATCTCCCTGCTCAGCCACCTGTGTCTCTCCTCTCACAGGCCATTTTTACCAATTGTATCTTCGAAGCCATTCATCATTGATAGGCCTCACCTGGAGTGTGATCACTGGATCAGAAGAAAACTCCCCAACTGAATATTGCAGGTATTTCATCCTAAAATACTTGAGTTGTGGGGCCCCGGTGTGAGGATTCTGAGGTCACAGGGACCTGCTTCCCTGCCCACTTCTTAGATACTATTCGGTGAGAAGAAGCCTATGCTGTAGAGAAGGGAGGGAAAGGTTCAATGCCTTGCTTCCAGGCAGGACAGGAATGACCACTGGTGGTCCACCCTGCAGGACATTGTGGACTACAGTGATAAAGAATACATATGACATTTACCAAATATGATGAGTGCGTTGTAGTGGCCTTCTGGAAAGATTCCAATAACATGAATTACATCTATTTCATGATCTATAGTGGGTTCTGACTCCATTCTTCAGGCAACAGGTTCCTCCTTACAATGGAAGACAGTGTCCCTACCTAAGACCCCAAGCCTTCTCCAATCCTAGCCCAAGTTGGGGAGGAAGTGATTGCACATTTCAATTGCCATGGGAGAGGTCTCTGAGACCCTGCCTCCTTCAAATATACTTTAGCTGTCAGCCAATTATGTTGGCCTTTTTCATTTCAGTAGTGGGACCCTGGAGGGCATTGTGATTCTGACACCATAAATCATAATTTGAAAACATGGAGTGACTTCCTCTTCATCATCAACTTGTCATCTTGACTATACTTAGAACCAAGGTGCTGAGGCCTCAACTGAATTAAAGATTCATTTATTTTGCCAGATACCTTGGCTACACTGAGAAAAACATTATCTTCTTTGTCCCTATTGGTAATGAAACTAGGGAGAGGTGACTGGGAGGTGGGATCTGAATTGGCCTGATGCTGCTTCCCAGGGTAAACAGACAATATATTCTTGGTTTTCTGCTCCTGTCACTGGAGGGTTAGTGGCTGCCTAAGTGGATTCTGTGAATCCATAGGGACCCAGGACCCATGTGTGCACCTCCTACCTTTGAACCAAGGCCAACACAGTTGATATTCTCAGCCCCAGGTCCAAGATTCCCCAATCAGCCTTCACTAAAAGGGCCACATTCTCTCCATGCAGTGTTTCTGGATGACTGAAGTCTCTCTCCTGTCTGCATGGGCTTGCCCATTTCTGTTGTGACCGAAATGCTCACATTGAGCTGCCCTCGCCAACGCAGCGGGCCATGTACTGGTGTTCTTTCTCCCCTATAGAGAGATGCATTGATGACTCCTGAACAGACACTGAGTACGCCTGGATGGAGGCTGGACGGAGGCCAGGGAATGAAGGCCTGGGGGTCTCAGGCCCCAGTTGCATCTGAAACCCAACCATTTTGTGTTGTACCCTCTCAGGTGCCTCATAGCTCTCCATCTCTGCTCTTCTGGTCACTGATGTCTAAAATATCCTCTGGCTGACCCTTGGGGCAAATGCCAGTAGGAAAGTGGCAGACTCTTCATACACTGGGCATCTGCCTATCAAAGTACCCCCAACTTACCATGGTTTTGGAACCCCTGCTGATGATAAATAGACTCATGCTACAGACCTCTACTTCTGTGTTCCTTTTGCCCAAGCAGGGATGCTCCTTTCCTTTGTTCCACAGCCTTGATACACATGAAAATGACAGCATCCAGAGTGATGTCAGGGACAGGGGCCGGAAAGCCACAGCTCAGCAGTGTCTGCAGAGGGCACCTGATTTCCAGTGGGCCATGTTGGCTCTTGGTGCCATGGTACTGAGCAGAGAGCTTCTGATTTCATTGCCATGGCACCTGAGAAGACGTTCCAACTGCCCAGCTTTGACACTTGAGAAAACATCCTGACTGCTCAGCTCTGCCACTTTTCTATTTGTAGCTGGAATCCAAAGCCCACCTGCTTCTTGGAATCCCATCCCTTCGATGGGACAGGAGTGAACAGGTTGCAGCACCAACTCTACCCTGCCATCTCAAAGGATACTAGTCCCATCTAGCCATCAAACTACCCAGCCACAAGGATGGATTCCTTGTATACCACTCAAAATCCACTCCTCCCCTGCTTTACCAAGATCTGCCCCTCTCTGTGTCACTCTGAGGACATCTCTAACCTGTCCATATAGAAGCGAAGGCAGCTGAAGCTTGGGGCCTTGGGGAGGACAAGCAAATCCCAAAGAACCAGGAAGAGGAGTAGGGCCAACTGGGAACCAAACTCTTTCCCATCTTGCCTTTTCCCTGTCTTCCTCTGAGAAAAAACCAACATGGTGTTTCCAAGCCTTCCTGTGGCTTCAGGTATTGCCCATGCTCCATTTCCTACCTCATGCATACTTCCCCAGCCCTCAGAGAGATGACCAAAGAAACACACATACATGCACACATGCACACGCATACACATACACACATATACACACATACACACACACACACACACACACACACACACACACACACACACACACACTGAATTCAGGCCTGGACCTCGATTCTTGGTCTCTAGTGCTTCTCTTAGAGCTCTCAGAGGCAACATCTGTCCACACATAGAAATTATTCCAGTTTGTAACCGTAGACAATTGCATTAGGAACCATGCATGTTAGGCAGAGCCCCATAACTGAGCAAGACAGGAGACAGTTGAGGAGCTCCTTCAGAGTTGGCGTGTCATTGTGTCCATAAGGAAAGTGCTTGTTGCACCTACTCCTGTGGGCACTTCAGAGGACAGTGGAATTCTTGAGGTGGGAAGCATGCTTGTGTGGCTGGAAATCAGGGACACTTACAGGCAAGGGCACCCAGTTGCTCTCATTCATTTAGTTGCCATACCCCATTCTTGGCACAACACACTAAACATACAAGTTAGTGGAAAATTTTACCCACACTCAATTTGCAGAGATTTCAGTCTGGGGAACTCTAGTTCTAAGGCAGAATGTTATGGCAGAGGGGCATTATAGAGCAGAAAAAGTCCATAGCAAGGCAGGTGAAGGATAGAGAGTATTAAGCCTTCCTTTCCCATTTATAACATTCAGACTTCAAGCCTACCGGAGGGTGCCAACCACAAGCTGGGTGATTTTTTCCATTAGCCCCACTACCCCATTTGTTAACCCAACAGTGAACTCATCCGGTTATCAAACACTTAATCCCTGCATCATATACCTATGGTCCAACACTTCACAAAGGCCCACCATGAGTACATCATGTTTCACAGATTCATTGTGATATAAAGCATAGAATTCCCAATGGTATGTGAAAAGCACCCCATCTCACCAGCAAGTATCTCTCCTGGATGACACCTAGAGCTATTATCCAGCCCAGGGTTTCAGATGAGAATCAGGCCCATGATTCAGGAAATGAGCTTACCTCTTAGGACTTCTGTAGTTGTGGTGGTCAGGAGGACCCATGGCTGCAGCAGTGAGCTGCTCTCCCATTTGATATCAAGAGTGTCAGTCAAACTCAGTTTAAGGTCAGGCCCCATTGTAGGGTCCAAGGGGTAACAGGAATTTAGAGTCAAGACAGAGCTTGCAACTTGCTATAGGGGACATGACAGGCTTGCCCTTCAGCAGCCCCACTTGCTCTCTGAACAGGTAGATTAGTAGTGGGGACCACTTAAGTAGTGTCCACAAAAATTCAGAGAAATGTTTCTCAGGTAGGTCGACTGACCATCACAATGTGAAGATGATAAAGCCCAGGAGGCACAAAAATAATTTGATGTTATGCTACATCCTTGCAGAAGAAAGAAGTGACTGTGGGATAAGGAATGCAGAAAAGACACCTAAAGAAACTGGAAAGGCGAGGCAAAGAAATTCTTACCTGGTCACCCACGGGCTCCACATCTCCGGAGACATGGATCTAAACCCAGTAAATGTGACTTGAACTTTAACTCCCACAACAAGAAGAAAATACATGCAAAGCATTTTTAGGAGGTGACTAGGTTAAGAGTAGGGTTAGGGTAAAGGTTAGGGTTAGGATTAGTGTAAGGTTTAAGATGAAGTCACCAGCCTTAATGAGGCTGCTGTCCGCGAACTCCAGTCCATAGCCATAAGATGGGTTCAAACCCAGGAACTGCACTAAGCTGAAGCATTGATTTAGTCTGCTGGACTATCAGACAGGACCTTCTCTCCCCATTGCTGCTGCTAATTTTTCATTTTGTTCCTTCCCTATGCTGTCTCCATGAAAGGTTATTGTCTGTCATGTGCCACTCTGTATTTGAGCAAACTAAGTCTGGATTGAATCCTCCAATAACTGTAAGCAAATTAAACATTTCCTTCTTAATTTTCAGTGCCAACAATTTCTCCCAACAATGAAAGAAAAGCAATGGAGGCAAAACGTGGTACCACAAGAGCAAGATCCTTGCTATGAATAAACCTGACTTTCTGATTCCAAGCATTTGGTAATGGCTTATGGGGAAAGAAAGGAACTGTTCAGAGATGTCTCCTACAAGAAAAGTTCTGGAACAGCTTGGGCTATTCTGTATAGGTGATGCTGGTCAGAGCTCAGACCAGAAAAATGATAGAAATTAATAGATTTTTCAGAGGCACAGTAAAGAGATAAGGGAAAAAAGAAGCTTTTATTAACTAAAAGACAGAGAGAGGATATAGGGCAGAAGGATCAATTAGATCCCCCAGCAAGAGACAAAGAAAGCTGGAGCTTTTACGCACATTTGTTAGGGGTAGAGTTTGATGAGGATGTTTAGAAATATCTGAGCAGCTGATTGGGGTTATGTCTGAGATGACAGGAAAGTTGAAAGGAAACCACAACCTGGGCTGAGTTGGAGAGGGAAGGAGGTGGTCTCTGGGTAGACTGTTGTTTTAAGAGCTTCAGCCATATTAGATGACTACCATAATAATTTAGCAATTTATTTTAGGGTGAGAATTTATCAGAAATTATGCCTGCAAAAAAGACTAGGGAGCTATCTGATAGGAACAAAGATTGATTCTTGGATTCCAGGTGATTTGTGTTATGGCGTGGTAAGAAGATTGTCTGCATTTTGTACTTGTCCATAGACACTGCATGAAACTGAGATGAAGCACAGTGGGCTGATCGATACTTAAAAATTAATTGCAAAGCAACCAAATATTGAGGGAGTGGCATAACTATTGTTGGGACTTTTAGCCAGATTTATGTTGAGAATCAAGAGCAAACAGCCCACCAGGCAGGATGGGTTAAAACATGAGCTTGGTCAGAAAGGAATTTCTAAGTAAGCTATGGAATGCAAAGGTAGAGAGTTTCTCCATTGCCAAGAAGAAATAAGAGGACTGGTGGCATCACTGGAGACAGCAGGTTTATGCCCTTTTCTACCTCAGAATTGCTTGGGAGAAGACCTTTAACTTGAAATGAAAGCCTCAGAGCCCCATGCTCCAGAATGCAGTAGCATCCACACCTGATTCCAGAATGGTGCTGACATGGAGAATTTGTTCCTTGGAATCGGGGTCAGAGTGCTCAGTAATCCAGACACCCAAACCCTACAACGAAGAGAGAAGGTAGCCTGGCTACTACTGCAGCTGGCAGCAGCCCTTGTCATAATTCATATGGTGTTGGTTTTAAGTGCATTCAGAATGCAGCAGGTCTGAGGTTAACCAGGCTTCCACTTAGATTTCACCTAAGTGTTCACCTGGAGGGCAATGTGCAGAGCTCTGAGTGAGAAGCCTATACAGTGGAAACCCCAGAAGTATTCAAAAGAAAGGAGCGTGGATCATCTAATGGAAATAGCAAAAAGGCAGCAAAGACTACCCGAGATAAAAGCCATTGGAGCTGCAACCACCAGTGCTGCCATAGGGGTGGAGCCACATGGAGCTAACAATTTGCCACAGATTGCTTGTGTGTTCCACGTGGAACTACAGGACTTAAAGTTTCCCTTCTGGAGTTCGGACTTGCTTTGCTCCCAGTATTTGGTATCCTGTTGTGTGTACTCTTGGAATGGTAAAATTTATCTTGTGCAATTGAATGTGGGAAGTATATAATTTTTCCTTTGTAGAGGGGCTCACAGGTAAGAGTTCACTTGGATTTGAGAGAAGACAAGGAAGTTCGAATTCAGCAATGTTATAACTTATAGGACTTGCTCCCCTTTGCCCTAAAGAATCCTAGTGCCTACTGCTGTCTCAAGAGAACCCCATATACAGTTTCTGCTGCCAAGAGGGGTGCCCAGATGTCCCAGTGGGGAAAGAATGTGGTGGTGGGGGGCTATAGGGATCATGTCTAGGCTTTGCCTGTCATCAGTCACATGCAGTTTCACGGAAAGTGGTACTCTCTAGCCATGGCAGAAGAGAAAAATTATAATGGAACAAAAAAGAAATTAAAAGGACAGATCCCAGGACCAGCATGCATATAGGTAGAAAATTTTGCCAGCATGCTGTGACATTAACTTCTGTGCCCAGATCCCAGGACAGGCATGCATGAAGGAACTTTTGCCTATGTGCCATGATAAGAGCTTCCCCATCCAGACTCCAATCCCAGTAGCTCCTGTGGAACACTGCAGCAAAATTCCCTGCAGAGAAACTGGAGGTCAGACCCTCCCAGGTAATCCAGGAGCTGGACATATTGCCAGAGGAGGAAAGCGGGTCACTTCCATGGGATGCAGCATGAAGAAGCTGAGCACAGAAGCCAGACCCTGACAGACACATGGGCAAGATCAAACTTGGTAGATCCAGACCCAAATGTCAGTACATACTAATGGAATGAGTTCGCCAAATTTCTACACCAAAGTTCAGAGAATGGTGCTACACAAAATGACAAACAGAAGGAGAAAGATGCAATCCGAGGCCCAGAACCCACCCAGAACAAATGAAGGAGACACTAGCACGGAAGGAAATGGGAAGCACACAGCTGAAATCTCTGAATTAATAGCATCTGAAGTAAAGAAACAAATACAGAAAGGTATAGAAGAAATCACATCAGCAATATCCACTGAAGAAAAAATAAATGTCTGAATTAATATTGTCAGAATTTAAAAAAACTGTAGAAAAGTATAGAGGAAGTCAGATCAGAAATAACCTTTGAAGTAAAAGAAAAAATCTCTGAATTACTAATGTCTGAAGGAAAGGAACAACTGCAGAAAGGTAGAGTGGAAATAAGT
>PVKN010011504.1:0-20620 GCA_004027915.1 Capromys pilorides | reverse complement strand
GAGAAATGCAAATTAAAACAATGCTGAGATTCCATCTCACCCTAGAAAGAATGGTCAGCATCAAGAAATTGAACAATGGGGCTGGGGAGATAGCTCCGTGGCACAAACGCCTGTCTGGCAAGTGCAAGGTCATGAGTTTGAACCCTGGTCCAACAACAAAAGAAAAGAAAGAAAAAAAGAAATTGACCAATAACAAATGCTGGCAAGGTTGTGGGGGAAAAGGACCACTTCTCCACAGTTGGTGGGAGCATAAGTGGTGCAACCACTGTTGGAAATCAGTCTAAAGATTCCTCAAAAAACTGGGACTAGGGCGGGCGAGATGGTTCAGTGGTCTAAAGCGCCTGCTTAGGAAAGCTCAGGCAACTGCAGGGACTGCGGTTCGATCCCCGGCACCACATGCTGCGCCAGCCCCACCACCAGGGCAGCCTGAGCCAGCCACAAAATAAATAAATAAACAAACAAGCAAACAAATAAATAAATAATTAATTAATTAAAAAAAAAAAACTGGGACTAGTGGTTTCATTTGACCCAGTTATTTCCCTTCTTGGTGTGTGTTCTTGAAAGAATTAAAAGCATCATATCACAGCAATATATGCACATCCATGTTTATAGTGACACAGTTTATAATAGCTAACTCTTGGAAACAGCCCAAATGTCCATTGACTGATGAATAAAGGAGATGTGGTTTTTTAACACAATGGAACAGTACTCTGCCATAAAGAAGGACAAGCTTGAGACATTTCTAGCTAAGTGGATGCATATTGAGACCATGCTCTTCAGTGAAATAAATCTGACACATATGTAAATACTACATCATTTCTCAGGTGTGAGAAACTGAAAGTTTAAATAAGAAACAAAATCTACAGTAGATATTGGGAAATGGGAAATGTTCAAATGGGGAGGGGAACTAAGACCAGGAGAGGGGGAAAAGAAAGGAAGGAAAAATGGAAAAAAATAACTTTTGTAGAAAAGGATGGGAAGAGGAATTGAAGGGAGAGGAGTGGGGAAAAAGGGGGAAGCAAGATATATCATGTACAGTATAAATTCCCTATGATGAATCTTATCAAAAACAACAATAAACTCTGAGAGAGCTCACTCTTGGGCAAAGGAGTCCAAACACAAACACTTGACAAACGCAGGGGCTGTTGCAAAGGACCTGGCAGAGGAGGAAGGGGACAGTGCCTGGGGAGGGATGCTCCTCCTGGTGGGGTGTTTTGAGGCTCGAGAGGACAGTCCTCCAGGGTCACCAGAATGTAAAGAAGCAACTGGTGTGGGGACTGGGTCTAAAGAGCAAAGGAGGAGAAGCTGTCAGTGGCTCTGAGGTCTCTGGCTGCCATGACTGGGACAATGATGGTGCTGCCAACAGAAACGGAGGTCAGGAAGGGAACTGGCTCTGGAAGACACAGGATGTCGGCCAGCTTTTTGTTACTGCCACAGAAATGCCCGAGAAAATCAGCCAGCAGAGGAAGAGCTTATTTTGGCTCACGGTTTTAGAGGCCCAAGTCCGATACATCACTGTGCAAAGTAACACAGAAAAGCTGTCCATCTGATGGTGCCCAGGAAGCAGGGAGAGGGTGAGCAACAGGAGGCTGAGGTAGGAGGATGGCAAGTCAGAAGCTAGCGTGGGCAACTTAAAAAGACCCTGTCTCAAACAAAAAATAAAAAGGGCGGGGTATGGCAAAGTGGTAAAGCGTCCTTGAGTTTAATCCTGAGCGCCTGTGAAAACGTAAAATCAGAAAGAGTAGAGAATCACACATAGGGTTGGGAGTTAGGCAGGCACAGGCAGGGAGAGGAGGAGGCAGAGAACTGGGAGCATTCAAGGAAGAGACTTCCAACATGTGGCCAGAAGCTGGGAGGGTGGCACACAGTGTCCCCAAACAGGGGCGGGCTCAGCTTGTAGCTCAACGCAAAGGTCCCGGTTCAATTCCCCAGTGCTGCAAAGTCAATACACAGGCAGACAGGAGAAGCTTGGATCGCAAGGTAAACAGGAACTCACACAGGACGACACACAGACCGAGGAGGGTGGGCCCGAAGCCAGCCCCGGGGCAGGGGAGGAAGCCTGGGGCTGTGTTCACTCCGCGGGAACCAGCGTCTTAAACTCCCCGCTCAGGGAAGGAAGAGAGCCCAGGAAGGGGGAAGGGCAGTGTACAGCTCGGAGCTGACTGCTCAGTTAAAAATGTTGACATTTAAAGGAAAGTGGAATCTGGAAAAATAACCTGGGGACAGAGCCTTGCAACATCTCCCTCATCCCTGCACCACCAAGAGTTGGGTTTTTCGGGCAAGAGAGGAACCGCTGAAAAGCAGAGCAACACAGGAGCGGAGGTGGCAATGTTGTGGGCGTCAACAGCGCACTCCCCCCTCCCGAAGGCTCAGGAAGAACCACTCTGTGTAGCTCTGAAAAGCGACCACAAGTTGCCGAAGCGTCGGGGTAAAGGGCTCCGACGGGCTGTGGGTAGAAGCGCGTCGGGAGTCTGAAGAGACCGTTGCGGAGAGGCGGCGCCGGCGAAGCCTTCCTGGAGGAGGTGGCATTTAGCCCTGGCCCGGATGGGCGGCGAGGCGAGGCGAGGTCCAGGCACGCCCTGCGTCGCGCGTTCCGCCTGCTTCCTCCGCCACCAGCGCCCGGCCTCTCCCGCCTCGAACTTTCCCCGCCCGCCGCCCGTCCGCTTCCCCCAGCTCGCCAGCCAAACACAGGTTCCCAGCACTGACGTCAGCAAGGTATGACCTAAGCGCCGGGGAGGCGGGGGCGGGCGCGCGGGGCGGGGCGGGGCGACGGTGTCCCCGCCCAGATCCGCTGGCTGCGGCCAATGGGCGCCGCCGCCGGCTCTCCCGCCCCCCGTGGACAGTATGAAAGGCAGCGCTGGGAAAAGCCCGGGCAGAGTTCGGAGACGCACGTAGGCTGGCTGGTGTTGGCCGGTAGCAACAGTTCACGGCGAGCTGCTGTACTATAAGCCGCGAGCGAGATGAGCCAGGGGAAGAAAACCGACATGGCCCCAGAGATCGCCGCCGCAGTGGGGTTCCTCTCCAGCCTCCTGAGGACTCGGGGCTGCGTGAGTGAGCAGCGACTTAAGGTTTTCAGCGGTGCGCTTCAGGAGGCGCTAACAGGTGAGCCCACCGCGTCTGGTGCCGCGACTCGCACCCTCCTTGCCTCGGGCGTCTTGTCCCCTCCTCCTGGGTCTCCCAGGCGAGGTGCTCCCGGATTCAGTTGCCCTCCTCCGACTCCTGGGAAAGCCTGCATTTTCCCATTCCCTGGGCCAGCTCCCTTTCCCCAGTGCTGGATCGGGTCTCGGTACGTGGTGGTTCTGTTGGAGCGCGTCTCTGCTCTGCGGGGCAGACCGTACTCTGTGTTACCAAGACCCAGCATACACTCCAGAAGAGGGTTTGCCTGCGAGTCTGAGGGCCAGCTCAAGTTCGTGCTTGGATTCTTGAGACCTCGAGCCCCTCGCGGGATGCTGTAGGCTTCCCAGCCATCTGGAATCCATATGAGTAGCTGAGCCATCTGAGCACCTTGGAAGCCCAGCCGTGGTTCTCGGGCCTGTTGTCCGCCCACTCCAAGCTGTAATACAGGCCCGCTGTGCATTTGTTCATTTTGGGCCCTGTTAGCCATCTGCCAGCTATTGTGGTACAGAAGAGAGCCTCTAGCTAGTAACTGTGCAGCCTGTGTGTGTGTGTGTTGGGGAGGTGGGGCGTGCGACAGGGAGCGTGACCAGGTATAAGAGGCAGGCTGGCTGGGAAGAGACCTATCTCCCAGCTGTTCCTAGCGGCAGCCGTCTGGGGCTGCGATAGCCATCTCTGAACGCGCAGGCACAGATCCAGCCTTGGGAGGAGCAACAGCTGTTTCATCAAAACAACCCATTTGTTGTCCCTTGGCCACTGCTAAGAATCTTAGGCTCTTCTGAAGTGAGGCAGGGGGCCCACTAGGGGACAGGGTGGGTGGCCTCCTGACTGGCTATGGACCCAACCGTGTTGGCAGCCTCCATGACTGTGAAACTTCAGCTCACAGATCTCCAGAGGCCCTGCCTGGACATGCCAGCCCCGGGGGACACCCTTCCCTCCTTAAACTGGGGATGTGCCAAGAGCAATCCAGTTGGCAACTGGAGAGTACCATACTGCAGAGCTCTGAGACTGCCTTTCAACACACACACCCCTCTCTGGCCTGGGTGGGGCCAAGGAGGCTCTCCAGCTTTTGTACATATTTTTCTGCTAAGTGGCAAGTAGGTTTTAGAAGGCTCAAGAGGAACTGTTACTTTCCTCACTTAGATACATCAGGCTCCTTCCTCCACTTCACCCTCACTCCAGTGTTGTGATCACATCCATGGTCTGGCTTCTCTTAACCAGCATGTCCGCATTGTCCTGCCTCCACAGAGCACTACAGACACCACTGGTTTCCTGAAAAGCCATCCAAGGGCTCTGGCTACCGCTGCATCCGCATCAACCACAAGATGGACCCCATCATCAGCAAAGTGGCCAGCCAGATTGGACTCAGCCAGCCCCAGCTACACTGGCTGCTGCCCAGCGAGCTCACCCTATGGGTGGACCCCTATGAGGTGTCCTACCGCATCGGCGAGGATGGTTCCATCTGTGTCCTGTATGAGGAAGCTCCCGTGGCCACCACCTGTGGGCTTCTCACCTGTAAGAACCAAATCATGCTGGGCAGGAGCAGCCCCTCGAAGAACTACGTGATGGCTGTCTCCAGCTAGACTCCGACGTCCCCACCCTGCCACTCTACTGTACTCATTCAGCTGTGACAACAGGCCACTGCATACCTCAACCTGGGGAACTGTATTTTTAAATGAAGAGCTATTTATATATATTATTTTTTTTAAGAAAAGAGAAGAAAAAAACCAAAAGTTTTTTTTTAAGAAAAAAAAAATCTTTAAAGGGAGCTGCTCAGAAGTGGCCCCCCCAGGTGCCTTTGGAGAGAACTGTTGTCGTTGTACGCATGAGTCTGTGAGCCAGTGTCTGCCTGTGGGAGGGGATTGGCCGTGCAGGGTGCTGGAGAAGATTGGCCAGTACCCCAGGTGAGGTTAGCAACTGTGAAGGAGAGACCTCAGGAGCTGTTCTGGGTGAGAGGAGAGGTCTCACTCTCTCCTAGCCAGGTCATGAGCTTGCCTGGCCCCTCTCTTAACTCAGAGGTGTTTACTCCTGAACTTCAGTAATACGATGTTGCCTAATCTCTATTTTTCTGATGAGATCTTGGGCAGAGTGAAAAGGCCTCTTCTTATTTCTTCTGTTCTGAACAGCCTTTCTTGAAATTGTGGTTGAGTTTCTAATTCTACCCTCAGGAGCCTGTTGAAGTTGCTTCCTAGCCAGGAATCTAAAGCTTTTGGGAGAGGGAGCGTGTTAAGGCAGGAGTTAGACGTCTTTGGTGTTAGCGTGGAAGAGAACTTAGGGCATGAAAACTTCACTTTGCTGCATGCTGCTTTGTATGTATGTGTGGCGAATAATTTGGGGATGATTTGCAATGAAATTTTGGGATCCAAAGAGTTTCCACTGGGGATATTTTTTGGCCAACATGCCTCTTTTTGGAACCACATGAAAGTCCTGGTGCTGCTGCTATTCCTTTGAGAGGTGGCTCAAAAGCTACAAGGAACTCCAGGTCTTTTATTACTGCCTTCTTTGCAAAAGCACAATACTCCTTTCTCCTCTCCCTTCTCTCCCCTCTGGTTGGGTTTTCTAAAGCAAGAGTTCTCAATCACTGTGCAATAGACCCCCGGGTCCTTGGAGGCTCTGGAGAACTGGCTAGTGATGGGTGGGGTTAGAGACCCATTTCTCCTGCTCTTCTTGGAGACTGCAGCCAGGAGGTCTTCCTGGGCCACAGGAGAGGGAGTGTCTGTGCTCTGCGGGACTACCTGGTACTCTTGTGGGGCTAACAATAAAAGCCAGGCCTCCGGCACTGTTATTTTCTCCTAGGTGCTCAGAGCACCTGTGGGAGAGCTTGCTGTCCCTCTCACTAAAGCCCAAAAGTGTCTGTGGACGTGTGCAATATTTAATGTCCTGGGCTGGGGAAGAATAGAAAACTATGCTGGGAAGGTGATCCCTTCAGTTTCTCAGTGACGTTAATGTGGGGCCCTCAGATGGCCTTGAGTCTCCAAAACCAAGTCATCTTAAGAAGGACAGAGCTAGAGAATCTGGTCACACTTGCTTCCTTTCTTATGTGGCCTCTTAGTGAGGACCCCCCCACACACACTGCACCCCAAGTTCCCCTCCCTTACTACAGGCAGTCTCTCTATTTCCAAACTACTCAGTTTTGACTCAAAGGTGCTATTTACCAAACACTCTCCCTTGCCCACTCCTGCCCTTCCACCCTCAACTTTCTGCTGCCTTCCCCTACCCTGCTTCCAACCTTTATTGCTTTAAAGTTGATTCTGGGCCCACTGTCCCAGGCACTGTTTCCTGCCTGTGGGTTGAAACAAAGCTGTGAATCGCTGCGCATTGCTTTCCTGCCTCTCATCCACCAGCAGGTCCCTGCCTCGTAGAACAGCCTGGTGGTCTTGTGCTTGGTCTTCTCTCTTGTTGATGTTCACTTTAAAAACAGCAGACCCGCCCCAGAGCTGGTCTGTTGAGCAGGTCTGTCTCTCCATGAAGTAAAAGTAAATAATGGTATGTAAGCTATTCTGACAAGAAAGAAAAGGTTACTACTTGTGTAATAGTGTTTTTATACGGAAGATTGTACAGCTTTATGGACAAATGTGCACCTTTTTGTTACTTTAATAAAAATGTAGCAGATGAAGTCTGGTGGAGAGAAAGTCACATTTCCTGTTTGTTTCACTGTATCCCTCTTCAGCTGCATTCAGGCAGCCTGCACTATGTGGATGGCACACAACATAAAGCTAGATGTGTGACAGGCAGCCCCTGGCGTTCCCTGGGAACTCCCAGACAGAATATTACAAGTAACCGTCTTCTGCTCTATTTCTGCATCCTCCCAGGGCTCCGTTATAGGCATCTGCTTCTTCATTGCCCTTGGTTCTGCTCGTTCATTCAGCAGGCATGTACAGCTGGCTATCTGGATCCATGAATTACATGCCCACAGGTTCAACCAACCACAGCTTAAAACTATTCAGAAAAAAATTCCAGGAAAAACCTCAACAAGCAAAACTTGAAGTGAGCCATCTGGTCAGTGCGTGGCGGAACCCGTATGCGTGCGGTGGTGCTGGCCTGCCCACTACTGTGCAGCAGGTCCTCCAGCCTCTGAGCAGTTCATGGAGTTGGGCCAACATGGCTACATCTAAAGTGCATGGGTGCAGGCCTTTTCCCCTGTCATTCTTTGAACAATAAGTCTTAGCTATTTATATAGTGTTTACATTGTGTTAGGTATAATAAGTAGAGGTGAACTGAAACTAGATGGAAATACAGGTAGGTTAAGTGCAAATACCATGCACCATCTACAGAAGGGACTTGAGCATTCAGAGGTGTTGGCATATATAGGTGGTCTTAGAACCAATTCCCCATGACTACCAAGACAACTATTTTTAGTAAGTGTTGGTCCCTAGAAATAACTGAAAATGATTGACACAACCTGTCTCACGGGCCCATGGTGGTAGGCTAATGGGGCCTTCTCAGGTTAGAGCAAGGTTGTTTGCAGTTCTAGTAAAGGTTGTCTCCTTGTGCTACTTGCCAGTCTCACATTGTTAGACAAGAGCAGCGGTTGGGCCTGGAGTCCATGCCCTGGGGCCTGATGTGTGGTTGAGTGCCAACACCACAGATGAGCTGAAGAGCAGCTTCTCCAACAGCACATGCTGGTGTGAGAACCAAAGGTTTGCTACCAATTCCTAACTCCCTTTGGTTGTATGGATGAGGACCTGTGCAAGGAGACAGGGACAGTCCCTCATCTCTGACTTTGGGATTCTTCCCATAAAGTTTGACAGGTGCACAGTTCCCACTGAGATCATAGTTTTTTACGTAGGTTGAGATTTTTCTTGGCAAGAGGTGGGCTGTATTTAAATTTTACTATCATTTTTGAGACATGGTCCTGCTATGTAGCTCAGGCTGGCCTTGACTTATGACAGTCCTGCCTCAGTTTCCTGAGTGCTGGGCTTAGAGGTATGCACCATCATGCCTGATAAAACCTTAAAGCCAAGAGCAGTGGTAAATGCCTATAAACCCAGCATTCCTAAGAGACTGAGGCAGGAGGCTGAGGCAGTATTTAAATTTTAAGCACTTAGATTATTACTATTGGCTTCCCCCTCATTTAATAACTTTTTTTGTAGTACCAGGGATGAAACTCAGGACCTTGTGCATACTAAGCAAGTGTTTATGCCGCTAAGCTGTCTCCCTGGCCCAATAACTTCTAAAAGTAAACATACAGTATGTTCTAAGTGTGTTATATCAAAAGTAGACCAGGGAAGCTGTGTGTGCTATGTTTGTAGTGAGAAGGGTAGGAGAAGCTAGAACCAGGGATGGGAGAGGTCTGGGAATCTATCATAAATAAATTGGGTATTGGGATTTATATTGAGTACTTGTATTAAGGGATTGTTATTGACAGGAATAGTCCCATTTTCATTTCTAGTTTCTAATTCAAAAAATCTAGGCACTCATAAAAGGATCTGCTATTTTGGATTTAAAGACACAGGTCTAGAAATTTTGTCAATTTTATTATGCTGTGCTCTGAGAGTTCAGGTCAAAGCCAGGATCTCACACTCGAGATATAGTTCAGTGTCTCATCACCTACCTGACAAGTGTAAAAGTTCCATTCCCAGTACCTCCCCCCTCCAAAAAAGCTGTTGTCTTTTAGCTTCCTATTTCCTGCCAGCCCCCATGAACGAGGGACACCTTATGTCTCCTGGTGTGCTAGGCACCTGAGCCTCAGGGAAGGCTAAAAGAAATGTCCCTGTCCTGTGTCTTCAAGCCAGGGACATTACAGAATGGTAGGTTCACCTGGGGTTGCCGTGGGTCCTTGCTAGACTAATGGTTTCTCAGTTTACACGCAGGGGTTCTGGATTCAAGCAAGGAGCTGTTTGTATTTAGACCTGGCCAGCATTGGTGGAAACAGAGAATTCTCTACATTCGGGAGCAAGGTGTCCACTGCTCCCTTCTGTTCCCAGGCTCCCCGGCGTGCGCAGGCCGAGCCTAGAGACCTGTGTGCTCTGTCAGCTGACCAGGCAAGATAATGTACCTCCTCAGAGTGTAGATGACGCCCTGGCTGCTGCAGATTAAGAGGCCATCCTGGTTCCTGATAAGGAGTTTCGGGTGGGGGAGTCCTTGATGCTGCAACAAACAAGTCCCGGGAGGAAGAAACCACTTCTGCGGGGCTGGCATCAGCTTCCACAGCAGCCTTTGCTAAGGAAAGATAGTGAGGACTCAAGTGTCCTGCCCTCCTGGCCAGCACTGCATCCCTGGCCTGGCCAGGAGCAGTGCAGTGGAGGAGCTCCAGGCTGGGAGGGAGAGCGCATGGCTTCTTGCTCCCCCAACTAGCCTGTGTGAGTTCCAAGGAGCCCCTCAGCTTTTCCTGTCTTGGAAATTAGGAGGGTGGTTTAAATGACCTCTGTTCTTTGCCTCAGCTTTTGATTCTAAATTATCCTCATCCTGGCAATCACTGGAGGGCAAATTAGCACTATTATTATCATTCCTTTCAATTAGTTGAACTCAAAGATCACTTGGACTGAAAATGGAGTAGCAACCTGCTCTTGCTTGGGCAGGACTCCTGCTGGCTAAGGTCTCCACATCCAAGTACAGAGAGGTACCCCTCAAGGAGGACAGCAGCTCAGGGTCTGGTGCCACAGTCTGGACCCTGGGGAGGTCTAATCCGCTGTCACCTACCTACTGGCGGTGCAACCTGGCTGTTCAAGTTACCAATCAGGACTCAATTTTCACAGGTATAAAATAGGGTTGAGAATGGAGCCCATTTCACAGTGTTGTTATGGAGAAGAAATGAGGCCCATACACCACTTAAACTAAGTCCTAGCACACTGAAGTACTCAATAAATGAAAAGTGTTGCTTGGGTAGACAGGAATGTCATCTCTTCAAGGGCTCTGAACTGGTTTTTAGATGAAGGATGCAGGCATGCTGATAATGGAAAGCATTATAAAGTAATAGTGCTAGGAAGCATGCTTAACACTTGTAAGCCCGAGTTCCATCTCCAGTGCTAAAATGAATAAAGTAAAAGTACCAGCTAGTACCTTCAGGAATGATTATGTCGAACACCCTCAAAGAAGCCTGCAGTCTGGTCTCTTTTCTCGCAGGATGAATCCTAGTCCTTTGTTTTAGAATCTTTATAAGTCCTGGCCCATAGTAGGCATTTTATTTTTCTTACGTATTTGATGTATGTATATATGTATGTATGTATTCATTCATTCCCAGTACTGGGGATTGAATTCGGGACCTTAAGCTTTGCCAGGCCAGTGCTTATGACACTGAGCTGTCTCCCCAGGCTTTTGTAGAATCAGAGTCTCACTATGAAACTCAGACTCAGTGATCCTCTTGTTTTCAGCCTCCCCAGTGCTGGGATTACAGGTGCATGCCACCATGCCCAGTCTCAGTGGCCCATTCCACGCTCCTGGGACAGGGTTGGTGTGGTATGTGGTGTTGGGGATCCAAACCCAGTCCCTGCACTTGCTAGGCTGGCACTTAGTCTGCTGAGCTATCTCGCTGGCTCTCATAGTAGGTATTTTACAAATACCTGCTAAGAGAACAGTTTTTAACTGAAAGGACTCGTGGCTGAGCTCTGTCATTCTTGTGGAAAAGTACAGTGCCCTAGCTAGGCACCTGACCTCCTTGGCTCCACAGTCTGTTTGTGGATGAATACTGGACTGGACTACGTGCTTGTTCGCACAGAAAATGGGTGGGGAGTGGGGCTTTCCAAGAGCAGCTCTCTTGACCTCCATTTCTGCGATCTGTGGACTCACTCCCATGTGCTCACCCTTTCTAGAACAGGGAAACCGAGAAGGGCCAGCCTGAGCTGCCTGGCTGCCTCTCCACACCATCCCTTTGCAGACCTGGCAGGAAACACATTGGAGTTCAGCCCAGGAGATTGTCAGGGTCTTTGGTAATAATCCTATACAACCTTACACAAAACTGTGCCTAGATGTGGATCCAATCGTTTTCCCAGCATTAAGAATTGAACCCAGGACCACAAAACAAAAAGGAAACAACCCAAGAATGCTTTAGCACTCCCCAACAGCTCCAAGTCGCTTGGTTCCCAGCAAGAACCTGGCTGCAGCACTCCCTACACCCAGTCCCACAAACAAGGGCGGGCCTCAATCCAACCCTTGTCCAGTAAACCGGACAGGCTGCCTACAGCACATTAGATAAGGGGAGGTAATAGCTGGGCGGGTTTCAGCGAGAACTGCTTTATTTTCTGAGGGGAGGGGATATTTAAAGTTTGTGGGTGGCAGGCAGTAAAGGAGTGAAGACAGCAGGACAGAGGAAGGCATAAACCCTGAGGGAGTGAACACTCTGCCTGTAGAAGGCCTCTGCTCTTTTTCATGGGACACATAGGATGAGATACTGGGATTTTTCAAGTGAACTGGAAATGTAAACTTTTCTTTCATCTCCCCAGATTGTAATGGTGGCAGCCAAGTGCTCAGCATCTGTGTTGGTGATTTTGGAGTACACCCCTGAACAGGCCCTATTGTGTGATCTGTGACACTCTGCAAATGGGGCAGCAGGGGCTCCTGCCCTACCCCAACGCTGCGAGCCAGTTTAGCGGCAGCTGTTCTGGCTGAGCCGCTCAGAAGCCTCACTCTGGCTGTTCCTCATGCAGCGCAGGGCACCGAGGCAGCCTCTGCTTCCCCCATGCATTAGACAAGCAGTAGCGCTCCACTTACGGAAACGATGTCAGCACCTCTCTCACCCACCAGCCTCTGGCTGGCCAGCTCCTGGGTCACCACTGCAGACCACCTCTTGCAGGCAATCTTTCAGGCATGCCTCCCTGCACAGCCTGAGATACAGGGCCCCCCTGAGTTCTGCCTCTTCCTATTCTTATAATCCTGAATTTAAAGCTGAGATATAGACCAGGGCCTTGCCTCAGCAATATCTGGTTTTTAGGAGGTGTTACTAAATGCTGGTTGAACAAATTAAGGTCCAAGTTACTTAGAATTGAGACTAGTAGATGAAGATCAGATGTGGAAGAAACAAAATTGAGTCCATTTAGTGTTGACCAGTGAGTTCCAGTCAAAATATCTGAGTTTTCTGGGTACCTAGAGTCCTCTTCCTCTTCCTCTTCTTTCTCCTGTCCTTTTGCTTTTTTTTTTTTTTTTTTTAATGTGGGTCTTGCTATGTTGTTTAGGTTGACTTGAACTATGTAGCCCAGGTTGACCTGTGATAACCCTCCTGCCTCAGCCTCCCAAGTGTTTGGATTATAAATATACATGCCCACTTCAAGCTGTAGATTGTACCCTCTTAGGAAAATTGAGTCCTACACCAGGTATAGTGGTGCATGTCTGTAATCCCAGCAATCTGGGAGGCTAAGGCAGGAAGATCACAAGCTAGAGCTGAGCCTGGGTAATTTAGACTCTGTCTTGAAATATGAAAATAAAAGATGACTCGAGATTCAGTTTAGTACAAAAGTCCTGGGTTCAGCCCCCAGAACCACAAAAAGAAAAGAAAAGCTAAATAAACTTCATGTTTTCAATCTTGTAGGTTCTCAGGACTTTAGAATTTAGAGAGGTGGCCACACTTTCAGTCATAACTGGAGAGACTTAGTTATCAGTTAACTAAGTGGCTTTACCCAGAAGGAAATCAGCTGGAGAGAAGAGGCTGGCTATGGCAGGAAAGGGATCTGACCATGGTGGGTAGAGATGGGAAAAGCCTGTGTCTTAGTTATTTTTACTCATTGCTGGGACAAATACCCGACACTCAAAATGAAGGAAGGAAAGGTTTATTTAGCTCACAGTTGCTGGAGGTTTCAGTCCATATTTGGCTGGCGCAAGGCTGAGTGGAACAGGGCAGAGAACATCCAGTTCATGGCAGCGGAACAGCAACAATCCCAACAGAGGCAACCAACCAACCAGGGCACAGAGAGCAACAACCTGAGTCTGTCTCTCTGTCTCTCTTTGTATTACATTCAGGCTCTCTGCCTCAGCCTATCTGCCTTAGGCCACACCCATAATTCCAGAAGGACTCAGACCCATAATCCCATTCATACTAAAACACATAATCCCAGTGGATCATGAATCAATCTCAAACTCTAGAAGTCCCCGCCCCATGATTGCATGAGGCTTTGGGGAGACAACTAGACATAAACCATAACAGCCTGTCCCCAGTAGCCTTCCCTTTGGCTGTGGATGTGGAGGCCACCTGCAGGGTGGTGAAAACAGCACTAGACACAGAATCTGAGGAAGGGAGCCCAGCTTCTGGGCTGAGGATAACTAGTAATACAGTAGATGAATCTAACATGGTGTACTAGTCCTCCCCTGGTTCTGAGCCTCAGTTTTTTCTTTGAAAACTGAGTCATTTGTGCTAAATCATTTCTCTCCCTTCCATTTTCATTTCTAGATGGAATAAAAAAAAAATCTCTGATACTTCGCTTTCGTTGCCGGCTCAGTCTTTCTCCACACTCAAAATACCACAAGAACCTGCTCTGTGCTCTCCCTTACCTCCCCCTGCTACCTGAGCAGTAACTTGGGACAACCACAAACTCCATTTTCATTACATTGTTCCCTTTGTGCTGTCTTCTCCCATCCCAATTCCCTCAGATGGGAAGCCAGGGCACCCCAAATCTTTCCAACCCCATGCAACAACCAAACCACCTTGTCCTGTTCTCTCCTGGCACTTTCCTTTGCACCCTGCCTACCTTTCCTGTCTGCTGGGGTGCATGGCATGGAGTCACTTCCAGCCTGTGCCCTTCTTTTGCACTGAGCACCCACTGCTGCCAGGTCCTCTGCCTGGTGTCTTGCACTTGCCATCTCTAATGTAACCTCTACCAGCACACAGAGAGACCATGACCTCAAATCCACAGATGAAGAAAGCAAAACACCAGTAACCAGACAGGTTTAAACCTCAGCCTGTCTTTCTCCAGAGTCTGGGCTTCTTCCTTTCCCTGGCATTTCTTTGAGAAACCCTCCTTGAATATTTCCACTTTCCGCTTCATCCTTGCGTCAGGGATTTCGGACCTATATTCTTCTTATAGATTGCTTCATGTTGTGTACACACAGTTTGCTACTGTTTATACCTTTATAATAAAACAGCACATCATGTATTGCTTTGCATTGATGTCTGGTGGCTCTGTGCCTCCAGCTGTTGCCCTATGTCTCTGTAGAGTGATCCACTGTTCTCTTTTCCTTCTCTGTCCCCATGTGCTGGCCCACCAATTGGTGCCAGTGGCCTCAACACACTGGTTGTTGAATGAAAACACCAGTGGCTCAGTCCTTGGGAAGCTGTGAGCCAAGGACACCCCACCCTCCCACCCTGGATCTAAAAGGCAAATTGGCTTACTTGGAGTTTCCCAAGACAGGGAGAAGGAGCCTGGGAGCTGAGCTGCCTGTGTCTGCATTTCCAGTGCATGGTCCACACTCTAGCTGGCACAGTCTGGGCTTCATCTACCCCTCTCCAGGAGGACTGAACCATGACACATGGAGGTATTACACAGCAGACAGACAGATATGGACAGTAACCTAGGGGAGCAAGTTTGGAAATAAGTGGAAAATTATTTTTGGAATGAACTTTCACATAACCTAGACTGACGTAAGGACTGGATTTTCCTGCTTGGACCGTTGAGTTTTAATATGCTTGGTTCAAACAGGCTTAAAATCTGTGGCTGAGGGTGGGGAGGCCAAAGCCCTCTGAGGAGTGTGCTGTAGGGTTGTGCTTGTCCAGGCTGTGCTTGTCCAGGGCTGGGAAAGCTGGTGTGGCAGAGGGATGAACCCTTTGCTGTGTGCGGCTGGGGGAGGGGCGCAGCGCCCCACACTTGAGCAACTACTCAGCTGTTGTTCTCAGCAGCTGCTGGATGCTGAGAGCAGTGTAATTAAGGGCCAGACCCCTCCCCCAGCCCCTCCTGGGCCTAACTACTACCCACAAACTCCTCTCTTTCAGGCAGCGTCCCTTGCCAGCTGCCCTCCCCTCCAGGTGTTTCCTGTACCCTCTGTATTTGCTGGCTGGGTGGTGGAGGGCGGGAGACACAGTCTGCTCTGGCTTCCTGTTAGCCAATGGCAGAGGGTGTGGGGGAAGCCAGTGCTCCTGTATCTGGGGAGAACTGACCACAAGAAGCAGCTGGCTTCTGACACCTGCCCCTTGGGAGCACAAAAACAGTACCAGGCTGAGGCTTTCTGGGCACAGCAGCAGCAGCTACTGGCTCAGGCTGCAGAGGCCACTTCATGAATGAAATGTCTCAAAGCTTCCAAACTCTACTTCTGTCCAGGAGACAAGGGAAGGGCTAGAGCCTAAAGTATGGGCGCCCTCAGTGCCCTCAAGGCAAAGGTGTGGCCGTTCAGGGTACTGATCTGAGCCCAGTTTGGCTGAGTCCCCCTCCACGGCCTCTCTCCATGTTATAGATAGCTTCCCAAGCCAAGGCCAAGAGTGGCAGGGAGATCTCCTGAATCCTCTGTTTCCTCAGCTCAGACCTGAAGCAGCTGCATGCTCCTGTCTTCACCAGGCCATAGTCTTCTAGGCCCTCACCAGCTTGAAGCAGACATGAGCAGTCATGCATTCTCCCCAGCCACTCTTACAGGTAGGCAGGGCGGTATTTTTGGCTCTCGCATCTCCATTTCAGTTGAACTGATGCACTTATCTGCATGACTGTTGCATTAATGTCTATCTATCTGCTGGGCTACTGACTCCCAAGGACTAGGGCTGTGTTTTTTTGTTTTGTTGTTGGGCTTTGGTACTGATGATTGAATCTAGAACCTTTGTATTGAGCTATCTCCCTGGCCAAGAGGTCCACTAATTCATTAATTTGCTCAAGCTGGACTCAAATTCTTGATCCTCCTGCCTCAGCCTCCTAGTGTGCTAGGATTACAGGGGTACAGCCTGGCTCGAGGTTTGGTGTTTGGTATTCTTCTGTATCCTCAGGGTTTTCAGGCCCCATTGAGGGCCTGGCACATCATGGGCTTTCAACAGTGATGTGAATGAATGCCAGGAATGGTACTTCTCTCTTTTCCTGTCTATGGGATGGGCAGAGCAACATGAGAACAGATGACAGTGAGCACCTGGCATGGCCATCATCTTGTGAATCCTCAGAGCAACCCTGTAGGGTTGACATTATTGCTATACTTGCACCATGGGTGAGCAAACTGAGGTTCAGCTCAAGCAGATGACCCCCAGACACAGTGCTGATCAAGAAAACAGAAAATAGAAGAACAATTCAGGCACAATGGAACCCAGGATTTCTTCTGTTTGGCCTGTCACCCTTAACCCTCTGGTGTCTGAATTCCAGGCACTTCACACCAAGCCACACTTCAGCTTGCAACCTACTGTGTAAAAGATAAGCTGTCTGATTGTCTCTCCTCTGTAAAATCATTTATTTTAGTCTTTAGTGATTAAAAAATAACAGAAGAAAGTCACCCTCCCTCCCTCCCTCCCTCCCTCAGTCAGGTCTGTGGAAGTTTACGTTGGGCAGAGGATCCAAGAGCTCGTCCCTAATGCTCAGCATCCATTGCAGGGTCTGTAACTCACAGAAGCTGTCAGTGGAAGCTCAAGCAAGGACTCAAGCGCTGCAGTGGAGTCTCTTCCCTTTGCCCTTTTGCCTCTTTCCAGTTGGAGAAATCCCAATCCAGTTCAGCCCAACCAACCAGACCTTCACCCTAATCAGGAATTTCAGCTGTTGATTTCCCAGCCCTGGTACCAAACACAGGAACTGCTTGTGTTCACTGTGACCCATTTCCTTTTCAACCAGGCCTGCTCAGGGTGGAGGCTTAAGTCTCAGTGGCTTCACTTGTTTATACAAAAGGAAAATAATCTCCCTGTCATAGTTACTGCTTGACCAATAGGCTTCTCTGATGGTGCTTGGGGGTGGGTGAGTAGAGCTCTGATTGTGTCCTGGGATGTGATTTAAAGATGCCTAAGAGGATAGAACAGGATGTGAAGGGCCTTTTTATGATTATAGTGCCCTGAATGGGAGGGATCGATGTGAATCAATGCTAGCCTTGGAACAGGGCTACCTCTGAGGTCTAGCACAGGGCTAGTTGAACGTGCAACTTGGAAAATTTTTTACCATGTTGGTTCTCAGCCTTCTGTCTAGCAGGCAGACAATGCGTGTCCCTGAGTAAGAGCCCTCTTATATGCAGAGATGAGACCTTGTGAGAAGCACAAAGACGGGGGAGGCAGGGGCACGAGAACAGGGATTGGTCCTCAGGGTGGTGCCAGTCTAAAGGAGGTGAGCATATAATTACAGGTGAACACACCAGACTAAGGTACTGACTACACAGGATCAAATGCAAACTAATGGAATTACACAGAATGATGCATTCTATGTAAGTGCTCAGGTGGTTGCTGGACAAGTGGAAATATCAAAGAGGGCGGGGCCAGCTTGAGTAAGGATTGGGAAAGAGATGTTTTGAGAAATGCCTTCGGAGCTAACACATCTTTACTATCTGATGCTAAAGAGAAGAAACCCAAACCAGATCTGTCCCTCAGCCAACACAAACAAGCAGAGGTCAGGCAGACGGGCAGAAGCAAAGGGCAGGAGGCCAGTCAGGAAGAGTGTGTCAAGCAGTGAACACTGTTCTCTGTGTTCCTTTGAGCCCTCTGCTCTCCCAGGGCTTCTCCACCCACTGGGTCTTCAGCTCCACAGCTGAAGTTCTGCAGAAAGAGTCACTGAGGTGGGCAGCAGAAGAACACACACCTGTGCTCTTCAGATCATAATCTGCTACACCTTTTTACTGTATTATGACATAGGGAATGGCTTTTAGTCTGCTATTTTCTTTTTGTTCTTAGGTGCTAGAGATCAAAGCCAAGGTCTCACACATGCTAAGCAAGCAGTCTACTGTCGAGCTTCATGTGCAACACCCCCTTTATTCTGAGTTTATCTGGGTCTCTTTGTACCCAACCTGGAGTCCCCAAAAATCTCTTCATAAGTCAGGCTGGGCTGATGTGGGAGGACAGAGGGAGAAAGGAGACGGGTAGGAGGTACCAGCCACAGCTCAGCCCCTCCTTCAACTTTTACACATAGAACATTGCATTGCCTCGGATCTTTCTGGTCTCAGTTACCACATGAAACAGTAAATTGCAAGGATTTTGTAAAATGTACACCATGCCACCCCTGCCCTAACTGCTGGCTTGTACGGCCTGGATGATGTGGAGAGGAATGCCTTCTCCTTGCCTGGCCTCTCCTGCCTATTCTGCTCTGCACTGGGTAGTGAGGGCGCTGGCTGTTTTCACTCCAATCTAGGAAAGTAGGACTCAGCCAGCTCAGATGACTTGCTCAGAATTAAGCAACAAGCAGATGGTGAGTCAAGGATGGACGCCTCAGACTTCTGGCCCACTCCTGTCACTAGCTTTTTAACATCTGAGGGGACCACAGGATGACTGACAGAATCCCATTCTGGGACAGGATTATTGATCTGCAGAATACCAGATCAGCTACTGTCATCCACCTGTCCCTGAGGCTTTGTGGTTTACATTTAACCTGTTTCTGAAGGGGCAAAACAATGCCCAGTCAAGGATTTTCCCCTAAGGGCCGCAAAACACAAAGCCCCAAACTGCTGCTGGCTAGTGTGCTGCCCCTAACCGAGGTCCCCTTCCCAGGGGCCCTGGCTCTGCACAGAGCTGGCCAGAAGCCGAGGAGGAGCGTGGGGGCAGAGCTTCCCAAAAGAGGACAGATGGGCAAGCTGGCCCCAGCGCCAGCCCTTCCAGCCAGACACCGACACCTCGCATTGGTGCCCCGCACCTCCTGGCCAGCCCTGGGCGCTCCCCTCCCCCACGCAGCCTTTGGGCTGCTCGGTGCGAGGAGCTGATGGGCTCCGCTCAGGAAAGCCCAGGCCTGTCTCCTTTATTGCTGGAAGGAGAATGAAAGGAGGTTTGCAACTGGTATGGGGCAACTGTTGCCATCTGTCTGGTGGGACGTCACCAGGCAGGGGCCAGCGCATTCACTCCGCATTCACTCCTTCATGCTCCGCTGGGCTCTGGCCTTTTGTTGGCGGGACTGGGGAGGGGGCTACCGCAGGCGGGCGCGGAGGTGGGGAGTGGCGGGATGGGGCGGGGTGCTGTGGGGAGGCTATGCTTTTGTATTTGAATCAAACTTTGCCCGAGTCAACGGAATCATTTGCATGGGCCTGCCCGAGTCCCTGGATGCTCAAGTGATTGACAACCAGCTCCTTCCCATGTCACCCCTCTCCTAACCTCTCTGGTCACACAGCTTCCCAGGTATAGAAGAGATGATCTGGGCTCCTCTGCTGGCCCGTGGAGCTGTTGCCACCAACCTTGGTTCCATCCTTGGCCTTGTGCCTGGTGGACCTGGTGTCCTTCTAACCTGCCCAGGCTTTGGAGAGCTGACATCCTACAGCCCTGCTGTCCTCTTCCCTTAACTGCTCACAGTGCACAGAGCGTGTGTGTGTGTGTGTGTGTGTGTGTGTGTGTGTGTCTGTATGTGTCTGTGTGTGTGTGTCTGTGTTTCTGCAGGCCTGGCAGGCAGGCTGAGGGGCTGAACAGGAGAAAAGACCCATTTGCCGCTGCCTGGCAGCTGAGCCAGGAAAAGAAAGGCATTGAATAGTGGTGATGGGGCTGGCAGCCCTCCAGCAGGCTCCTGGGCTTTGAATAACACCCCAGGCCAGGGACTGGGGACCAGCGTGGGGGAAGCTTTGGGGCATTTAATTATTTAAAGGTCTCAATAAAAGGAGCTAAGTCCCCGGGGAAGAGGGAGGACAGGCAGATGGTGTGTCCCTGGAGCTGGGAAAGGGTGCAGGCTGGGGGGACTTAGGGAGGGGCTAAGCTGCAGTCAGAGCTCCCCAGTAAGGATGCGACCTTGGGGGAGGCGAGTGAGCCCAGGCTGTCTCCGCGGTTCTTAGCCTTGCTTCCACACCCTGCCCACTCCTCTCCGACTTCAGTGCTGGGTCTACTCCATACCCCAGTCCACTTTGGTAATCGAAAACGGAAAATAAAGCTGCGAGATTTAGGGCTACCTTTCTTCTGACAGTAATGACTGTTCCAGGTGAACTCAGGAGACCAGGATACAAAGGAGGGGAAGATTTCTTTTTTTTTTCTGTGTGTGTGTGTGTGTGTGTGTGTGTGTGTGTGTGACAGGGTCTCACTATATAGCTCAGGCTGGCCTTGAGCTCACTTTGTTGCCCAGGCTGGTCTCAAACTCGTCACAATCCTCCTGCCTCAGTCTTTATTTTTTAAAAATTGTAAAATTCACCCACACAAAAAAGGTCATTTCATCTGATATTTGTTTATTTGTGCAAGGCTGGAGAGGAAATCCAGGGTCTTATGTATGCTAGGCAAGGATGAACCACATCCCAGCCCTGGTTTCATTTTATGTAGTCATCCAGTGAGTTCCCTGGGAGTCTGGAAAGATCTGCTAGGGCGACCACTGTAGCCTTTTTCTAGATAATACTGTATGGAAAGCTACATTCTCAAAGATCAGATTCCCCCTCCCCCCCCCCTCCCCGTAATCCAGCTGTACCATAACACCTGGCAAATTACTGAACTTTTTGATTCAGTGCCACATATTGTACCCATGCAATGGTGTCTGGAGGACTGACTTACACGAGACACCTAGAAAGTTGCTGGCTCATAGCAAGAGCAGAATAA
>PVKN010011503.1:0-21584 GCA_004027915.1 Capromys pilorides | reverse complement strand
TTTCTTGACAAGGAATTCTAAAAGTATGGCTTCTACAACAGTGCTGTACTTCTAAGTCACGCTTCATTGCCTTGTGGGTCTTACCTAAGACCAGTGGTTGTTAATCTTAAGTATTCTCTTTATCTTCAACCTGGGTGTGGGTGAAAGATAAATGCTTTTTTTGTGGCTAGACTTTTTCCTCGTCATATATTTTGGGTTTTCTGTGATTGTTATTTTGTGTAGGTAAGTGGAAGAATAACCCCTTGCTCAAATCATACCTCTGGTTTCCATCTCACTTGTTCAGCATCTCTTAGAGACTTCTTTTGCTATAGAGCATTTGTCGTATTTAACCTCCTTCTCCCCAGTATTAGGGATTGAACCCAGGGCCTTAGCACTGAGCTGTATCACCATCCCCAGGGAGATAGTTCAGCGGCATAAGTGCTTGCCTGGCAAGTGCAACGTCCTGACTTTGATGCCAGGTACCAAAAAAGATTGGCAGCCTCTATAGAGTCTATCACACTCTCCTGTTTCTTCTGTTCACCTTGTGTGACACAAGGTGGGGCACAGAACTGCCCTCACTGGGGCAGGAGGTAGTGCAGTCTTTCTTTATGAAAAATCTCTTGAATCATTAAGCATAACACAACTAAATTTACCATGTATTGGCATTTGTACTAGTGATCTCCATTGCTAGATATTAACAAGAACAACCATAGAATAGTTTGTCTCTAAACATTTGCCAAAAGTTCTTTCAGTTTACCTAATAGACTATTAGATGTTTCAGTCTGCCAAGTATCTTAATTGTTTTTCTTGTTGCTGAAATAGAAATGCTCAATGCCCAAAATAAAAGAGGAAATGTTTATTTGGCTCACCATTTATAGAGGTTTCAGTTCATAGTTGGCTAGCTTCAAAGCAGGACAGAGGGGAACTGCAGAGGAGAAAGTACATGGCAGGCAAAGGCAGTAAAGTAGCAAGCAGCAAGAGCCAATTGACAGATTCCTTCTGTCACTTTATGTTGTGTCCAGGCCACCTGCCCTGACGGGGCAGCACTCACTCAGGGTGGAGCACCCTTAACTCCAACATCACGTGCCCTAGATCCTGCCACCTCTGAAAAGCCTTGCCTATGATAGCATTAGGCTTTGGGGAGACAGCTGGATACAAGACATAACACCAAGAGTAGTGTGGTCATGGACTTTAAAATGATAGTCATGACTCTGTTAGTGAAATAAGAGTCTGCTACCTCAGTATATTTATTCTGTGTTAACTTACCTGTGCAGATGAATGCAGACTGGTTTGTGCTTTTGTATCTGGTCTTTGAAGAATCTCAGACTAACTGCTCACCTCTCCTTCCCTGCAGCTGTGTTTGGTGTTCACCCTGTGTGCTGCGCTTTGGGTAAGTTACACCAGCCATGATGGCTTTCTGCTGCCTGTGTCCTCACCACCTGCAGGGTCATCATACCATCATCTCAGAGTACCTCCAAGTCAGGTTTCAAAAACTTTCCAAAGATTAGGTGTTCCTAAAGCATGATTCATTAAAAAAAAAAAAAAAAAAGGATGATTCGTAAGTTGAGTTGGCTAGGCATGCAATGGAGTCTGCTGTCTTCAGTGTAGGCAGAGGTAATTGTTCAATGTGTAAATCCTCATAAGTTCACGTTGTTGAGGCTGAGCTAATTTCTCTGACACCATCTGGATGGAAAAAGGCTTCTCACAGGTCTGGGTCCTCTGTCTTCTTTGCCTGCTGTGAGCTGTGCTGTGACCCTGTGGCTCAGGAGGGTGAAAGAGGAGGAGGCAGGAGCAGGGACGGGTGATAAGATGGTCAAATCAACAGGGCAGAGGCCAGGAAAATAAAAGAAAGAACCTAAATATGGGTAAGTGAACAGCTTTTCATTAGCCTCAAGGAAGTTACATTATTATAATCCACTTCACTTACTCAAGCTCTTGAGACTTAGTTTTATTTGTTTATTGTGCCATGCCTTCTTCCCAAAGGGCCTGGTGGTAATTCTTAAGCTACAAAGAAAATAATACATTTTTAAAGAAGAAAGGCTGGACTGGGAGTATAGCTCAGTGGTACATACCTGCCTGGCAAGTGAAAGGTCTTGAGTTCAATTCCCAGTACAAAAAAATAAAATAAGATAAATAAAAAAGAAAGGCAATGTATTTTTAAAATGTTCTATTAGAAATTTCTGATTTTCTTTTTTATTTCTATGATGTAAAGATTCACTTAGGTATCTTTTCCTAATGATAAAGAATGTTCTATAAAAACTATTACAGCCAGGGAGATAGCTCAGCGGCATAGGCACCTGCCTGGCAAGCACAAAGCACAAGATCCTGAGTTCAATTCCCAGTATTTAAAAAAAATATGTAGATCTCTAGGAAACATTGATTTCCATTTTTGGGATATTGTAGCATCCTATTTTAAGCAGATTAAAAATAAAGAAACAACTAAATAAAAACAGTGATAGGGATAGTGTGCTTGCCCAGCATTCACAAGGTCCTTGAGCCCCTGCCTGAAACCTGTTGAATCAACCAAAGCAATGATAGACAAGGATTCCCAAAATAGATTAATTTTTAAGAAATAATCAGCGTGGAAATTGTTTATATCCCAGAATATAAACTATTACAGGCTCATGCCTGTAATCCCAGCTTTTGGGAGGCTGTAAACAGGCAACTCACTATGAGTGCAATCTAGTAGTGAGACCCTGAACATCCTGTAACAGAATAAAGGTGACTTTATAATGGGATGCCCAAAGTTAGGTGTGTATCAGAATCACCTGCAGTGTTTGATCATAAGAATAAGGAGTTTTATTTCAAAAAATAAGAAAAGGAATAAGAAGACATAAGTAAATTCCACATGAGATATGGTCTGAGTAAGAGGGATTTTAATTGTGCCTTCTAAAAACATTTAACATCAATTTTTTAAAGATTTAATCTTTAAAAGTTTGTTACTTTTGTACCCAATTATTTCAGTGACATTTAATAGAGTTTTTGAAATGATACATACTTGGAGTATATAAGTTTTTTAAATGTGTCAGACTAAAATTGAACTTAATTGTAAAAAGTATTTTTAAAAGTCCTGAATTGATTCCTATCTTTGCTCTTGCTAGTGGCACAAGAAGGGACTGGCCTTATTATTCTGCATATTGCAGTTCTTGTCAATGACCTGGTAAGTCTTTTCATGTACTAGTTAAAAAGTTAGAATGACATGGCATATGAAGCATTTTGTTTGGAATCTGCAAAACTCTGAAAATAGAGATTAGAAGCATGCTTTGGAGCTAAAACTTGGGAGGCAAGGTAAGGTGAGGGCTAAGTCCTGTGTTGGTGACGGTGTGCCTGAATGGTACCTTTAGGAGGCACTGAGCAGGGAAGTATGCTCACAGAAAAGTACGGTGGCATTTTCTGGGAATGAAAACAGATACGTAGCCTGTGCCCATGATGTTATGGAAGAGGCCAAATCATGGAATGAGCCTGTGTGAAGATCAGTTTGCCAGGCAGCCTGCACTCTGTCCTGGGTACTTGCAAGCAGGAGCTCCTCCCCGTGCGGGTTGTATGGCCCTGTGATAACCTAGCGATGCTTTCTTCATGGGCAGTGACTTGAGCACTTGTTCAATGCTGTTCTTAGTATTCTTTTACGGGCAGTTTTCTCTCTCACTTTCTGAGCACCTTGAGTGCACATCTCCCTGGGGACACTGTCCTGTTCCTTTCAGCCCTTTGTGTGTTCCACCCCCATATGGTCCATCTGTATCGAGGCTGTGAATTTTGGTCTGATTGAATATGCCTTTGCCTGCTACTTGCCCTCTTCCATGTTAGATGATGTTTGCCTTTCTTTCATAGAAGTATGTCTTGCTTGACTTCTAATACCAGTAACCTCTTCCTAGTTTTATAATTTTAAGTCTCTTTTTCTTTGTCTCCAGCCTGGAATCAGTTGTTCTTTTAACCCTGTTCCTTTGTAACTGTCCACATATTTCAGTTACTATGTAATGTTGATGTTTTTTCACTGCAATATGGAGAAATTGCATCTCTTGGTTATTTTCTTTCCTTTTGACTTTTTTCCTAATTTGTACTCAATAATCAATTTATTCCTAAAGGATGATATAGTATTTCTCAGCTATTTTATATTCCTATTTTTTAAAAAAGTGGCAGGGGGTTCCATCCCCAGACCTGCCTTGCCAGCCCCGCCCCTGGGGCGCACTGAGTCAGCATTCGAGACTGGGTGTGGTGGGTCATGCCTGTAATCCCAGCTTTTGGGAGGCTGTAAACAGGCAGCTCACTACGAGTGCAATCTAGTTGTGAGACCCTGAACATCCTGTAACAAAATAAAGGTGACTTTATAATGGGATGCCCAAAGTTAGGTGTGTACCAGAATCACCTGTAGTGTTTGGTAATGGTGCTCTAGGGCTATTGCTTCATGGGAGAGCACTTACCCAGCTTGCATAAGCCCAGGGTTCAGTCCCCAGCACTGAAAAACTGAATAAAACAAGAAATGAAAAACACACTAAGTTGGAAGATAAAAATAAAGCAATCTTGAGGCTGAAGATGTCTGGATGGGGCCTAAACTCTGCTGCAGCGCTAGACGTAGCCAGCTTCTTGGTGTAAAGGAAGCTGCAGTACAGAGCACATGTTAACCTATTTGACTCTTTATTGCAGGTACAGTTTGTCGTACATTCCGTATGCAAGGTAAGCTTGTTTATATTTCATTTTTTCCAGTTCTTTACTAATCTTTAGAAAAATTTAAATAATTTTTGCTATAGAATTTTAAGAGCCCAAACCCCCATTGACTTTGATTTTCTTGCTTAAAGGAAGGTAATAATTTTTTAAATGAGTTGAAAAGCCTGCTACACGTGGCATCCACATGGAAGCATGTTGAATGTGCGCAGTAGGTGGGGAGCTTATTCCTGCTTTATAACTTGAGCATTTGTAGTTAGGAGATGATTCCAAATTCCCCTGAGGCTGGACATTTAGTAACTAGGGCACAGAGACTCCAGTAAAACAAGTTTTTACTTTTGCGGAAAAAAGCTGAAAAAAATGAGATGTGATAAATGAATGTTTGTTTTTAGAAGCAGAAACATATATAAACTATATAATCAAGAGGTAGCTGCCATTTTCTTAAACTTTTATGAAGGTATTTTAATTTAGCCAAGAATACCAAAACACTCAAATTTCGACCTGAAAGATTTGGAAAAGATTGTGGAGAGATGTGACTTGACTTCTTTGTGAAATTAGAAGATGTGTGGTGTTTTTTGTTTGGGGTTTTTTTTCCTCCTTTTGGGTCAAAATAGCAAAATTACCTACTATAAACAAGGAAAGAAATTAGTTTCAGATAGATTATTCTTTCTGATGAACATGTACTGTGAAGAGAAAAAATTGAGCAAGAGTCAAGCACAGGTGGAAAAGCAAGAATAGCAGGCCTCTGAGGGCCATGCAGCACTCCCCAGAGCTCACCGGAGGCCCCCTGTGCTTTGCAACACTCAACATGGAGGGAACATTAGCGAGATACCAGGTCTGTGATCTCTGGTCCCAGGCCATACACAGGAGGCACCAGTCTGGAAAATGACCACCCCTTCCACAGCAATTTAGGGTTCTGCACAAAAGAACAAACTGAGGAATAAGTCTCATTTTTTGATGAACATTTTTAACAGTCTAAGAAAAAGATTTTTTAAAGATGAATAAATGTATTATGTAATAATTCAAACAGTTATGGAAGAAAATGTGAAAGGTAAATGAGGTTTATCACATTAATGTTTTGTAATTTTAGGATGCAGTGATAAACCATCTGCTTTTAAAATCCACTTCTGGCTGGGTATGGTGGCACATGTCTGTAATCCTAGCACTTGGGAGGCTGAGGCAGGAGGAAGCCAAGAGTTAAAGGCCAGCCTGAGTTAGAAAAGTGAGACCCTGTCTCAAGAAGCTAAAACCAAAATAAAAAATAAAATTTAGTTTATTCATTCTTTTTCAAAGTTGGTTCTTTTGTTAGGCTATTATTGGTATTTAAAATCTTTTTCTTTGTATTAAGATCAGCATGCATACTGGTAAAAATTTCTCAGGTAAACACCATTTTGGCAAAATATTCCAGTGTGAGCTCTTATTTTAGGTAATATTTAGCAAAGTTCTAGTTAATCAGAAAACATGGAAGAGTCTAGTGAATTCCACATAAAGAGGCTATGTTGTAGTTGGTAGGAACTCATTTTACAGATTTGCTCTTGAGAAATGTTACATTCGGTTTTTTCCCCTCCTTTTCACCAGGGACGCAGTACTTAAATGCTGTTCTTCTATCCTAAATTGAAAATCAGAAGCATCTCATGGAAAGGGACATTGGAGTGTGGCCGAGTGTTATGCAGGGGGCTGTTCCTAATGCAGTGATCACTCCAGCAGCGTTGCAGGCCCGTTTACCAGTGTCCTGGTAAAACCACTCTTAAACTGTTCCACGCACATGGCTTTAAATGTACTGTGTGTTATTAGCATGATCTTCCAAAGATGAAATTTTAATCATTGTCAATTGTAAATACTCATTAGCCAGTTTTTTAAGTCTTTTCAAAGGGGCTTTGGAAATGTGAATATTTAAGGGGTAAATCTATGCTGTGAGATATATGCAGATTATTTGGCTTTTAAAAATACTTTTTTTGAGATACTCATTTTTAACTTTAAAAATGTGAAGCTTTGTACTTTATGCTTAAAATTCCTTGTACACATGTAATAAAAATAATATATATGTATGTATATTTACCATTTTAAAATAAACCCATTCTTGGAAAAATAACATTTTCTGGATTGAATTTATAATTTAAGTGATTCAATTAAATACATTTTTTTCATGCCATCTTTATGTAGACAGGTAAATATACAGGCTCTGTCTTATGTAGTACTACTGAGAACCGGTGTAGGAAAGGCATCAGCACTGAAAACACCACCCATGAGTCACTCTGAGAGGAGCGTAATGGGGGCAGTAGTTACAAAGGTGCTGGCAGAGGGAGGTGACCCTGGTACCAGCCAAAACAGGAAGCTGCTTTACCCCAAGTTAGAGATCAGAGCAGGAGACCACCACAGGCCTGTGGTTGGTGGCCACTGACAGGCAGCAGAGAGGGAGGAGCTGTAGCCTGGCGCCCCTCTTTCCTCATGTACGGACTCTAGCCTAGCCGGTATTCAGCAGGAAGGGCCAAGTTGGTACAGCCATTGTGGGACTGTAATGCAAAGAGAAGGTGGCCCCATTTCAGGCTAGTGAGATTGGTTAGGGAAGCAGGCTACTGAAGGGTGGCAGAAGAATCGCTTTTGCATAGTTAGCCTGGTAAACCAGGGACAGCAGGCAGATCCTCGTGGAGATGCATCTCTGTAGGACAGAGTCATGATTGCTGAGGCATTGTGAGTGCTTTAGATAATTGGTGTTGTGCCAGAGTGGATGCTGGGAGCGGAGCATTGGCAAGGATCAGACCCAAGGATGGCAGAAGGTGAGCCTGCTGGCCACCATCCTCCTCCATTGGTGCAAGGAAGAGCACATCTGAGGGATGGGGAGGTGCTGTGAAAGACAGCTCCACAGATGTGTTGGCCCAAAGGAGGTGTTGGTTGTCACAGTGGGGACTGCTGCTACAAAGGCTTCTCAGGGTGCTTTGGGGTGTAGAATGCAACGCACTAGCTGTAGGACAGGCCCTGGCAACAGCTGGATGAAGGTGGGGGCTGGCATGGAGTAGGTGGGGCCAGGAGGTATAGGAAATAGGCTATGGACAACACACTTCAAGGGACAAGAGTCTTGCTTTAGACAATTCAAAAATGACAGTGGTAATACGATAAGAGCTTAGTATTCAGAAGACATTGAGGAGAAGCCGTCGTGTGCTGCACACCCTCTGTGGGCCTGTATGGCCCTGCTGGTGCACACTGGGGGTGGCCAGGTTGTGTGAGGTACATCCACTCCTGCCATCCACTGTGCTCTGCTGTGCCTGTGAATGGTCTTGTCTGCTTCCCTATCAGCGTGAGGCAGGAACATTACACAGGGAAGAAAACAATTGGGAATCCCACTGAGAAATGGCTGTTGACTTTTAAAGTTGAAATGCTAATTGGCTGGGCTAGGGTTAGGCTCAACAAAAGAGGGACCTTCTAGGAATCCGTTTGAGAGCAGCAGCAATCAGCTGGAAAACCTAAAGTTAGGCACCCTTCCTACTGAACTCTGGAGTCCTTGAGCAAGAGCCACATGGGACACAGCACAGACAGTTCGCAAAGAGCAACACACCTGTCCTGAGTTACAGTTGGGGTGATGTACACCTACGACCCACCCTGGTGTGTGTGCTGAACAGGTGAGGAGCATCTTTTAGAACACGTAGCACCTTTGGCTAAAGTTCCTCTGTGGGGTGGGACCCAGGCCAGGATAGAGAAGTAGGTCCTTACATCTTTAGTCTGCTGAGCTATCAGGCCACCCCTTGCTTTTAATTTCTTACAATGTTTTTAAACCAGTTTTACATGTTTATATCTGGTAATCTGAGCAACTAATTTGAAGATAACGTTGTATATGTAATACAATAACCATTGTTGAATTCCTATTTTGTTTAGTGAACTTCTGTAACATTTCTTAATTTTTTTCTTTTTTTACATTTTGCATTCTTTTAAAAAGAAAGTCTTCAGTGTGACAGTGTGTGCTCTGACCTTACCCTGCCTTTCTTTTATGTTCTCCTTCCTTGTATTTTAGGTACTTATCCCACTGGCCAACAGCAAGAGCAGCAATTACAGTTGACGAGCACACATTAGTATGTGCTTGATGTGGTATGGCTGGCACCCAAGGTCCATTCCCATGAAGGTGCAAGAAGCTTCCCTGAGAATTTATGCCAGGAGGTCGCAGCAGGGATCCATGGTAGGCTTTAGAGTTTCATGGTCACTTTGACCTGCCATGCGGGCATGTGCCCATGGTGCAGAATGTAGTGTTTCTGTTGAGTATCCCATTATTTTTTCTGGATCCTCAAACACACCCCCAAATGTTGATATCTGCTTGTTGGGAGCAGCAGGAAGCCAAGAAATTGATCTAGTGTGTGTAGGTGGGACTAGGCCTTAAAGGAAGCTACTCCAGTCCTGAGAAAAACATCCTGTCTGGTTCAGGCCAGCTGTGTCATGTGATGCAAACTTTGCAAAAGTATAAATAAACCATCCTTTCGTTGAGCTGTTGTTAGTCTTGCCCATCAGGCAAGGTAATCCCTACATCTGCTGACATGAATACCTGAGACACTGCTCTTCTCAAGTTCAGCCATTTCCAAGGAAGTAGCACTAGAGCTGGTGCAGTGGGCCCTGAGCAGGCTTGCCTGCCGTCGGCATGGGGTTCTAGTCGGCGCCTATCCACCTCTCTTGAGAGTCTGATCAAGCACTTCACTCTAGGCTCCCGACTGCTTATCTCAAAGAAGAAAAGAGCTGACGAGATAGCTCAGTGAACTAAGTGCCTGCTTAGGCAAGCACAGGGACTGGTGTTCAATTCCTGGTACCAAATACATAAAAAAAAAAAAGAAAAAGAAAAAAACAAAAAAAGCTGAGGTTGGACTGGTTTTGACTCCATTGGATTTGTGGGAAGAAAAACAGCATGGACAGTGCTAGCTACCATTCAGTGTATAAGCTACCAAATAAGGTGTGGGCATTGTGTCTGTTAGGGTAGGCTGCAGTAAAATACAGAAGAGGCTGATTTTATACATCTTGATGCTTTGGGATATAGTGAACTCAGAGCCTGGGTGACCCCACAGTGAGCCACAGAAGGAAGCGTGTCAGGGCATCAGTAGTACAGGCTGCCAAGGCTAGGCCATGCAAGGTGGGTGTCAGCAGGAAGCAGGGTTAGGTGTGTCTACACCATCCCTCAGGGTTCTGGCCACACTGGTTTGTGGCAGCAGTCACAGCAAGACCCTGGTGTAGGACGCTGTATGCCAGTGACCCAGATAACGGACAAGATCTCACAGTTCCAGTAGCTGAGGAGGTTGAGGGGAGGACCTTGCACTGGATCAGCACCAGCAGTTAGGGCAGAGGCAAAGGAAGAACTCACACTGGTGTTTGAAGCTTCTTTATCTTTCTTATCCCCAGAATAGAACCCTGGACTTCCTGTTGTGTTTCCCCATAAACACAGATGACACCATGTCTTGAGTTTAAAACTAAGCTATGGAAAAAAAAAAAAAAGGAAAAAAAACCTAAGCCATGAAAATGTTTTCAAGGCCTCTCTGAAGCTGTTGTTGAATTTCCAGTGGCTCTGATGAAAAATACTGGATGTGGCCCTCAGCTGTGACAGTGGACATGCATGTTACCAGCCAGTTAGCCTTGTCAGCTCATTCCTAGCATGCACAACCATACACCAAGCTAAAGACATTGGTTCCTGTTTATCTTGAGACAGCGTCATCTAAGTTACCCAGGCTGGCCTTGAATCTTTTTGCCTCAGTCTCCTGAGTAACTGGGATTAACAGGCATGGGCCATCTTGTCCAGCAAAAATAATGGTTCTGAAATGGATAGGTGATGTACGTGTTTTAGTGTTCATGTTTCACTACTGAGTATGGCTATTTCTGTGTTCTGGCATGTTCCACAAAACTGCATTCAATGTTGAATATTTAAACGCATCACTTTGCATTACAACTCCTAAAGTTATTTGGTTGCTCTTGGTGACATCTTCCTGCTGTAGCTGTCACTGGCTGGCCTTGATGTGACAGTTGATGACAGTGACTTCAGCATGAACAGCTAGTGCTGTTTTCCTGTGCTCCCTTCCAGGCCAAGCCACTCCTCTAACTTCTAAAAGGCCAGAATGTTTTGAGGCATCCAGTGCCTTGGTAAGGGACAAGTGCTGCCAGCATTTGGAGAATTTAACATTGATGGCTATCCTTAGACAATACAGGGACTGGTCATGTGAAACTTTTTAATTTATTTGATAAACATAAGGATAATGTAGAAATATTTTTTTTTTGTGCCTCTGAAACCAGAATATACACTGATGGTAAATACTCCCTTTTAATTATCTGGTGTGATAGTTTAAAAAATTGCTTTCAGTGGCTGGGGAGATAGCTCAGTAGAACAAGCACTTGTCTGGCAAGCACAACGGCCTGAGTTCAATCCCCCATTCCGAAAAAAAAAATTGTTTTCAATAATCATTAAAACTGTTCCTTGTTTGCTGTGACATCCTTACATAGCTGAAACTTTTACCAAGTTATAAGTAGGTTTGAATAGTAAATTAATTTCTTTTTTATTTTAAAACGACTCCTTAAGAAGTGGCATTAACTGTAAGTGAACCAAAAATGATTCAGTGACCCCCCCACCGCCCCAACTGCACCCCGCTAGCCTCCTTAGTGATTCCAGAATATGCAGCTGGCACAACCACATTGATCCTATCTCTTTCCCGCCATCTCAAAGGATTTTTTCTCCAGTGTGCAAAGCACCACGGGCTCTCCCGGGGACCAGCTCCGCGTTTTTAATGGGAGGGCCAGCTAGGCTGGGAGAAGAGGTAGAGGCGCTGGGTCCCACATGCCGCCCCCGCCTCTGTATGGCACTTTGTCTCCCGACAGTCGGTGACACCAGCCTAGGACCTGTCAGGCCCGCGCCCCCAGCGACAGCACAGCTCCTCCTCCCGCCGCCGGCCCAGCCGGGCGCGTCTCTGCGGAGCGGAGCTGACCCGGAGGCGCCAGGACTCGCCCGCGGCTCCGCGTCTGTTGGGTGCCCGCAGGGGTCAGCCCGGAGCTCGGGGTAGAGGAGCGCCCTGAGCCCCAAGGGGCAGGGGCAGGTGGGCGGCGCCGCTGCTCCAGGTCCCCGGGCTGGAGATTCTGCAGCTGAACGCAGGTGGGTGTAGCGAGCTTGGCCGCTCTGCAACAGATGGGGTAACTGGGGCAAAGGCTCCCGGGCCTCCGGGCTAACACCTGCCGGTCTCCTTCCAGGGCACTGACGGCAGCCTGCGCGGCGCACCATGCCCTTCCCGCCCGCGTCCACTTCGGGGGTCCCCGCTTCGCACCCGCCTCCTCGCAGGCCGTGCGTGCAGCTGGCCGCCAGCACCGAAGAAAGGAAGAGACGACCCCCTGAGAGGCCTGAGGGACTCCTCTCCAGCTCCTGGCCCTCCGCCACCCTGAAAAGGCCGCCTGCCCGCGAGCGCGCCCCGCCCCCGGCCTCGCCAGGCCGCGCAGGGACCAGGGCCACGTGCGCCGCGCCCAGGCCCGCGGGCTCCGGCCTTAGCCCGGCGGCGATCTCGGCGGGGCCCGGGTCGGACAGGGCCACCCGCTTCCACCTGAGCCTCACCCCGGAGGCCATCCTGGTCATCCAGAGGCGTCATCTAGAGAAACAGCTGCTGGCCCGGCCCCGCAGGCCCCTCCCCGCGCCCGCCGTGGACCCCCGGCGCGCATCCGTTCGCCGTCCCGCTGCCCGCGGCGTGCAAGCCCCCGACCCACGCCCGGTACTGCCGGTGTCGCTGCTCAACGAGCGGCACAAGTATGACGACGTGGAGTACGAGGAAGAAGTCGAGGGCCGCGACGAGGGCCTGGTACGCAAGTGCACCGAGTGGCTTCGTGGTGTGGAGTCGGCAGCCGCCGCGCGCGATCGCGCCGGACCCTTGGGCTCGCTGTCGCGCCTGAGCACCCTGTGAGCCGCGCGGGCCTGGGATCAGACAGGGCTCGGACCACACCAGGACCGCTCCCTGATGTCTGAGCTTCCCTGAAGTCTGCGGCCCACCTCCTGCTCTCGTGAGCCCTGCCCACCCCGGGGCCTGCCTCCTGCAGTCTTGGTCTCCTCTTGGTGTCTCTTGGTTCAAAGCGTCCGCAGCCGTGGGGGTGCCTCCCACTCTCATCCACGGTTTCCTGGGGTCCCAGAGACCCTCAGCCCCTTGTGGGTAGACCCTGTACTACTTCTTTCTATTGTGGGCGTCACTGTGGACACAGACTGCAGGTGCTCCGGATTGGCAGAATGTAGGGAGACCAAGAGAATGGCTCCTTGTACAACTGGGACATGGTGCTTCATTTATAAGTTTGATTTTGTTCCCACGTCAGAAAAATGTTAGAGGTATGAGGAAGCTAAGAGACACAAAGTTAACCTCATTTCTGATTTTGGAAATGAAGCTATTACATCACAGGTGAATCTTGTGAATTTTTCCTTTGTCAGGTGAGCTCACACAGGCCCAGTCGCATATGCCCAGGCATGCACATACATACACTGACACACAATAACAGACACACACAAAATCACTCACAGCCACAGGCAGTAACACGCAAACCTGCTCACACTCCTACACATGCTGTGTGCTGGAGCCCAGATGGGGGATTTTTTCAGTAGGTAGATCCGGGTAAGAGCAAAGGTGAGTGAGGGCCGGCTTTTGTTAAAAATGTGGTCATTATTTAAATGCTTATGAAATCCGTCCTGTGCTAGGGGAGGAAAGATGGCCATGAGGAACGGAAGTGCAGAAAGCGTCACAAGGACCTGAGCCACAGGAACAGTGGAGGGGACAGCAGAGTCCTTGTGGGAGGTGACTGTTAGTTTTTCATTACTGAAATCAGTGACATGGTGGTGATGTGCTGCTGTACATAGTGATTTAAAACTGTTACTTGAATTAAGGATAAAAGTCCTCTCTTAGTAGCCAGATCTTCTCCCAGTAACTGGAGGCTGAATCTTGATAGTCCTTCCCTGCATCTGAGTGTATCTAATGCTAAGGGTGGGAAGAAAATGAAAGGTTTTATAATCAGATAAGGTTGGTTATAGAAGAGTAATGGATTACCTCAATTTTTACTTACTTTGTAAGTCAGTAACCAGTTTAATGTTGATCTTTAGACTTTAATGTGTGGAATTTTAACTGTGTTTTAAAAGCCTTATGTTTTAAAAAAAACTAGTTGTATATTTTTCTTGTGGAGCTGTTTAACCTCTCTTTGTCTCTACGTTCCTAGCACAAGTTTCATCAGGCATAGGCCTTTGGGTGGACATTACATCAGATGAGTCACAAAAACAAAACCCCACCCACTGAATAATTGCTCTTTTCTGACCCATTTTTGAGAGCAGGTAGACTTACTTAACATGAATCTATTTATAACACAGAGGTAAATTAGCCATATTAGCCAAAGTGGAGGCGTAGTCTGCAAAGCTCCTGCTCCCCCAGTGTGACAGGAGAACAGGTGCAGAGGGAACGGACTCTAAGCTCAGGGCAGGCCCAGCGCCACTCGGCCTCACTATATGTAATGCAAATATCAGCAGTTGAGATGCCCAGGTTTCTGCCCTTGCTTATCTTCTCTCTTCAGCAATATTCAAAAGATCTTCTTGGTGGTCTCCTGAAGAGACTGTGGCTCCCCATGTGTGCCTGCCTGTATGCCCTCACTTGTTCCTATTTTGATTTCCTTCCTTCCAGGTCTCCTGCACTCATCTCCTTCTTAAATACCCACGGCATAAAAGCAAGCACTCTTGGCCAGTGTGTGTTTGTACACTGCAGTACAAGGGCCTTGTTCTTTACTTCGAAGGCAGATGAGGGGCACTGTGTTCACTGCTAATGACTCCAAATAAAAAGCTAGATAGAGCTCTTTACTGCTATTGCTGACATTCTGAGAACATTTTTAAAGTCCCTGTGCTTAGATCTCTGAATGTTCAAATAAAAGAGATTCCAGAACATGTGTTTCTTCTTGGGGAAGATGCTGGGAACTGGTCAGATCTCTGAGGTATTTGTAATTTGCATGAGAGTTTTCTCCAAAGTGGTGCTCAGGCCCCTCCCCCTTCTGGGACTGCCAAGAGTTAGTCCTTTTCAGTACTACCAGAAATTACTTACAGTTAAGAATTCTGACAATAAATACTGTATGAGAAAACTATGCACTTGTTTGTCCTGGCATGTCACTTTTGAGGACTGGAAATACTCATAAGAGCTGTATTTCCATATAGTCCTAAAAATATATACTACATAACAAGAAATTGCACATAATTTCTGTATATCATAGGATTCTAGATGAACTCCTCCTACAGACTCACTAAAACTGCTTTTGCCTAAGTATTTTCAGAGTAAAGGATTGTGGCCATCTGAGATCAAAGGGTCCATTTGCACAGTGAACAAGACAATGAGATTACTAAACAGGGAGAAGTTATGTGAAGTGTCTGGGTGACTGGCTCATGTAGGCTGGGATGACAAGAACAGATGATCCTAGGACAGGCTAAGGAGAGATAAGGGTGCAAAGCATGCGATGTCCCTGCATGTCGCCCAGCTCGAGGCCAACTGCAACTCCTTACTATCTCCAAAACCTTCAAAATATTCTCTGGCACTTGTGCACAAAATCTATTTTCTCTTTAACCGTTGAACTCCCATCTTTGGTGGAAATTGCCCTTTCAGGCTCATGAGGAGTTAAATAAAAACTGTCAAGCAAGGCCACAGCTCAGTGCTGGAGTGTGTGCTCTGCATCTTGAGGCCTGGGCTTCTAGCTGTAGAACTGAAAAACAGTTCTCTATTGTGTTTTGCCTTATGTCACCCTCATTGTCATTTATGTCATGAACATAAAATGGAGCTCTTTGTTTCTCGGGAGCAGAGGCAAAGTTAAGAAGTTATAAGGTATATAATGTCAGTGTTCAACAATGAGAACTAGTAATGCATTACTAGTTCTAATGCATTATGAGGACCTTTTCCTTAGGTAAAATTTTTGTTATGTAAATATTTGTATTACATAGAATATAGCAGACAGGATTCTTCGGGTGAATTCTCAAGATGCAGAAGTATTCCTAGTATTGCTCTTTATCTTTGAAAGACAGCGAGATGATACTGAGCATCACCCCTGGCCACCTTGGACCAGCCTGCCTGTGGAGGTGGGTTTTATGGAAACCTGAAAAAATTCCAGAGTCTTTAGGAAGTATTTTCAGATCTGCTTAGGTATGTAATAAGTCATGGTCTAAACACTAGAACATTTTATGTCAGTTCCCAGGTCTCCTGGCCTCAAAACCCTTTTAAATTCTTAAAAACTATTAAGAGAAGCCAGAAAGCCTTTGCTTTTGGATGTTGTGTTTATCAGTACTTTATTCAAAATAGAAACCAATATCCTTGAAGCCCTGGTGACTATGAGATGCCTTTGGGCCACACTTAGAAAACCTTAGATCTCCATCATAGTGCATCAGCTCCCCTGCTGGGAGAGTCAGCATAGGAACCAATGATAGGGACAGGGAGGCCATACCAGGTGCACTGGCCAGCCAGACCAGAATGGCCCTGGGAAGAACTTACCCCCGATGCTCTAATGTGAACAGCCTTACACCACACCCCACCATCACAAATCTGGTCCCAGTTGGTCTATGTTGTAATTACAGCCGTCTCCCAAGGATGCGACCTCATCTCTCTCGCTTATGATACCACAGTAACATCTTGCTCCATGGAATTGTGTGTTTTGGAAAGCTGATTCCAGGCTGGGCATGGGGGCACATACCTGTAATTCCATGGACAATGAGGCATGAGAATTACAAGTTTGAGACCAGCCTAGGAAACTTAGTGTTTATTCAGACCCTGTTTCAGTTTTTAAAAAGTTATAAAGAACTGCAAACAGGTGCAGAAGCCAAAGGCTGATCCTCGGCAATGGAGACTGAGCATGGTAGTGCACACCTGTAATCCCAGCTCTTGGGAGGCTGTAAACAGGAGGATCATTATGAGTCCAATCTAGTAGTGAGACCCTGAACACCCTGCAGACCCTTCCCTAAAATAGAAAATAAGTTAAAAAGAGATGGGGATATTGCTGCTAGGTTCAATCTTCAGAACTACAAAAGAAGAAGAAAGAGAAGAAGAAGGAGAGGAAGAGGAAGAGGAAGAGGAAGGAGAAGGAGAAGGAGAAGGAGGAGGAGAAGAAGATAACAACAAGACAACAGCAACTATTTGGCAACACAGGAAGAGATGCTGAGGGACACTGGGCACCTGGAAAGGAGCACTGGGTCCAGGTGTGCTATTCATGGAGGAGGCAGCCCTTCCCAAGGGAGCAGTCTTTGCCGACCACCTCCCCCTTAGGGCCCTATCTCTTCTGAGTGCTGATGCCTGTACCTGGCACACAGTAGGATGCTCTCTGCCCTTAGTAATCACCATCATGTTTCTGGCACATGTCTCACCACCATCATCTCTGGCACAGACTTGAGATGTAAGTGTGGCTTGGAGCAGCAGAGCTCAGCAGGGGACAATCAAGCCAAAGAGTCCTGAGACAATGGCCACTGTCTGAATCCACTGTTACAATGTCCCCATACAGAGACAAAACACACATGGTGCCCACCAGAGGGACAGTGACTTGAAACAAAGGGCAGCACTCACTGACTCCTGGTGCAACACCTGTGTCTGTGTTGAGAGGAACAGGGGTGCAGTTTGGAATCCTCATTTCCTCTAGCTTCACCGTTATACTGAACCTGGATCATGCAGGCACCATCTGCAGTGGGTCTCATGACCTCAGTGCCGCCACGTGACATACCCTATCTTCATACTCTCATCAGAACTATAGATTCCAGGGACATTGGCTAAGAGCCAGAAACTTCCAGGGGCAATTACAACCCCTCTTCTGCAAGAGATAGACTACTTTCATTGAATTTTGCGAGTGTTGTTCTTAGGTTAAATTTATCTTTCTTCTAGAATTAAGGGTAGATCACAGGAACAAAACAAATGAGCTGAGTGAAAGGGGAGGATGGGTGGAAACAGTCCTGTGCTTCCTGAACTGGCAGAAGAGGGACTGATGTCTGGATTTCCTCTCTCCACCATCCCAGGCTCAGCACACAGGCGCTCACTGTCAGCAGCTAGAGAGTCCATTTTTACTAAAACCCAGCATTCACATAGGTGTGTGCTGGGAGGCAATCATGGGCTGTCTTCTGGGGAGGAGGTGGCTGGAGTTTTTCCGTGGGGAAGGAGGGAATGAGGGTGCTGAGGAGGGAGGGAGAGGCAGGACGAGGGTGGGAAAGTATCAGGACCACTGTCCTCTGCACTCTGTTCTGCAGCCCAGGAGAGAAGGATCAAGAGACCACCATTGTCCCCCAGTCACCATGTCTAGTGCATTGGCCTCCAGGTCCAGCTGAAGTACAACACCCCAACTCATTCTGTTATCTCCCTATGGGTAATACTATCAGGGTCACTTTTTTAAAAATGTATTTAGTACAGGGTCTTCAGGGTCTCACTAGGTATATTGGACTCATTCGCTGTCTCAGCATGCCCTGAGGGCAGGGCCGGCACCAGCATGCAGGGATCAAACTCTGATCCCTGTATCTGCCTAAGCAGGCACTTTAATCCACTGAGCTATCTGGCCGGCCCTTAGGGTCACTTTTTAAGGAAACAGACCAAATTATGAGGGCTTGCCAGGTAGCTCAGTTGATTAAAGCACATGAATCTGCAAAGTCAGGGACCGCAGTTCGATCCCCCTCTCCACATGGAACGTGAAGCCCACCATTAAGGCAGCCTGAACCAGCCCCCCCAAAGAAAATCCTTCTCAGACCAAATTAGACATTATGTCATTGCCCAACATGTGTATGAGCATCGTATATTCCAGACCACCTTCGTGTGAGGGGCTCGACTTGCTGGGTATACAGGTTCACTACGTGATGGTACCCAGTACCCATACTACTCTCACACGTGGGCCTCAGCTATCCTTCCTCTTGTAGGCCAGGCCTTAGACCCTGCACTGTTGGGTATTGTATCAGTTTCTTTAACTGTAACATAACCCCTGACATAACCTTATGGGAACACAGAAGAGAAATGACAGGTCCTTCAGGTGAGCTGCAAAGCCTGCTATCATTTCCAGACTGGGGCTGACTGGCTCTCAGCAAATCTAAAGATAGATAGTTCTAAGTGCTCAATGTCTGAGTTATACATCCTAGGGCAATGGGCAGCTGAGTGACGTAACCAGGAATGGTAGGCTGGCGTGGTTGGGAGACACCTCAAGACAGCTCATCAGTTCTGTACAAGACTGTTGTTTGATGTCATTGATAAATATATATTTGTGCCAGGCATGATGGCACATGCCTATAATCCCCAGAATGTGGAAGACTGAAGCAGGAAGGTTGCAAGCCATAGCCCAGCGTGGGCAAGTTAGAAATTTATTCCTTTTTTTTTTTTTTTTTTTTTTTTTGGCAATTATAAAAGCATTTTGAAGGAATAAATTTGAACTGAAAAGAGAGCCATTCATCTAGGACATATTTAAAAATTCAAATAATGAAATAACTGTACATGGGCTTTTGACCAGGACACCAATATATTTCAATGTTTATCCAATGTTTCTGTTACTTAACAGAAGACTAACTCCATGACTTATTGTCACCCTCCACAGGCCATGGCCATATAACAGTGTTAACTAGCATAATTCTAGTTTTAAGAAGGATACCTTTGGCTACTTTATATTAAATTTAAAAAGACTCTGTCTTGACATAAATATTACAAATGAACTGAGAATATAGCTCAGTACAAAGGCTTTGGCTTTAATCCCCACTACCACAAATAATGATAGTAATAATAATAATAATAATAATAATAATTAACAATAACAATAATAATAATCATATGCACATTTGGTATGGGCTGTACTGACACAGTGCATGTTTGCTTACCAGGAGTGTTGGAAGGACCAGAACTCAAGTCACTTTCAGTTGACGGTTGTATCCTTTGTCTTGGTTCATTTTCTGCAAGTACAACAGAGTGGGTGTATTCCTTTCTGTTGCTGTGACAAAATGCCCAAGGGAAAAAACTAAAGGGAGGGAAAATTTAGTTTGGATCACAGTGTCAAAGGTTTTTGTCCATGGCTGAGCAGTTAGTTCTACCTCAAGTGAGCAGAACATCGTGGCAGAAGGGCTAGTGGAGGGAAGCTGCTCACCCATGGCAGCTTGGAAGAAGAAAGCAACAGAAGAGTCTGGAAAAGAAAGGAGTGGGGGCCAAGTACAGCCCAGGGCCTCATCCCCTGTTCCTATCACCTCCACCAAATACCATCAAGTTACGATCTCAGAAATGGGTTAATCCATTCAATGAGATTAGAGCCTTCCTGAGCTAACCACTTCCCCCCACATCCATCAAGAACCAAACCATTGGGGCTGGGGAGATAGCTCAGTAGAGTAAGTGCTTGCCTAGAATACTATATCACAGCCATAAGAGTACCCTGAGTTCTATACAACCAAAGATTATTAGGGTCATGATTCTGAAAACTGGGAATTCTAGGGGCAATGGCTGCCTCTGGTGAGGGCCTTGTGCTACATCACAATATGAGACATGAACAAGAGTGCACATGAAAGACAGGGAGAAAGGAGGCTAACCTCACTATGTGGGAGGCTGGGGCTTTCAAGACCTACTCATCTCCCAAAGCCTAGTCTCCCAGTACTGTGCTCTTATAGGGCTAAACTAACTACCTCATGACTATGGGCTTCTGCTTGGTGTCATCACTGCCTTAAGTTGAAGCTCAATTTTTCCTCCTGGCTAGAGGCCTTCCCCTGTCCAAGGATCTATCCCTTCCCATTGGGCACATTCTACTTGGGTTACATTCATTTCTACACCCCTTTCTTAATGGCTGAGTCCACCCCAAGACGGGGAGCTGAGGGCTTTTAATGTATCTTTGCACTTCACACTGATCTGCGTCTACTTATTTGCACAGTGTGACTGTGCATAGACTCCCCTTGAGAGAATACATGAGTGAATGAATGTATTTTTATTGCAACGAATGAATAAATATTTATTACCTGAGCAATGTATCTCAGGTAATTCATCAGAGAGGATGAATATCATACTGAAGAATGGGGTCTTGTAGTCTATTCTCTTGGCACCGGAGGATAGCTGAAGGTGGCAGGATATGGAGGGAAAGCTTCAGGTAACGGAGAAATGAAGTAGGTGTCCTGATGGCTACTTAAGTTTTTCTCAGTCCTTCTTCAAGGTGTCCTTCTTGTCTGTTAGAGATTGATTGATTGACTGATTTATTTATTTATTTATTTATTTATTTAGCTGTACTGGGATATTTATTTATTTAGCGGTACTGGGAATTAAACTCAGGACCTTGCACTTGCCAGGCAGGCGCCTAGTCTACTGAGCTGTCTCTCCAGCCCTGTTAGAGTTTTAAATAAGGTAGAAATCTCCATCACTATTGAATTTTGGCCAGTGTAAACAGGAAAAGCTTGCCTTGTTTACTTTTATATTCATCTTTATCTGAAGTATTAAGTAAGCAAAGATTGTGAACTTGACAGAAGTCTCCATATAACAGCAAGAGCGTTGACAACACAAAGATCAAGTGGGTAGCCCAGCAACAACAAGACACAGACAAAGGTCCTAGCTAAAGCAGTGAGGTAGGTCAGGAGCCCTGGGCACTGGGCAGGGTGAGGATTTGAACATTATTATTATTTTGTTTTTCTGGTGTCAGGTCTCATCGAGGTTGGCACTGGAGTCATGTTTCTTGATTTCCTTGCTGCATCATCTGCATATTGTTTGGAAATTGAAGCTGTGAGAGCTCTACACAGACATATCGGGCTGATTCTTAACGCACACACGGCTTAAACCAGTATGAACCAAAGGCAATGGCTTGCAGCCCTCAGTGCTTATGGTCCATGGAAACATTTAAATAAAGGAAGCAAAATCTGTTTTTAGGATTCCCCAATTTGTCATGAAGTGAATCAGGATTTATCACTTAAAAGGCCACCTTGGTGTTATAGTTACTTTGAGGTGATAAAAGCTTTGAATATGCCTTAAATCAGAGACTCCCTACAGGACTCA
>PVKN010011502.1:0-21590 GCA_004027915.1 Capromys pilorides | reverse complement strand
TTTGTCAAGAGCATATAGATCATTTAGAAATTTTGACCACATCCTAAGGCACACAACAGGTAGAAATCTATGGGATTCATGCACACTGAAACAATAACTTATAAACTGAGATTTTTAGAAACATTGTAAATAGTGGGTTATATTCTAGTGACATGTTTTTAAGATGCTAGTTTGTGTTTCTCTTATAATATAAACCTCTTTAATTTTAATTATATAATCAGCTACTTGTACAGAACTGAGATAAAAGAACATGATTGTTGACTTACATACTTTGGAGAAGGGATTAACAGATTAAATAGAACAGCTGAGGATATAGCTTACTGGCACAGTGCCTGCCTACCAAGCTTGATGCCATGAGTTGGATTATCACTACCAAAATATTAAAAATAAATAAATAAATAAATAAATAAATAAATAAATAAATAAATATAAAAGTTAATAGAAGAAAAGAAACAGCTGTATGTTCTTCTATGGAATTTTACTCCTAGGTCCTTCCTAGCCCCCATGAAATGCCTACAATTTTGACACATATCACAAGTCGGACTGCAGAGAAGAAAACGGTTTTCTGGCACAGGCACAGGCACAGGAAATAATCCTGCCTGGGTCCCTCCTAACTGTTCCTGGAACATTGTCTGCCTGCCTATCCTAGGCAGAGGGCTAAACTTACTTTCTTTCTGGAGCCACCAACTTCAGCCAGTACAGCCAAAAAGGCTACTGGCCTGCTTTGCAGCCAACTCTCAGAGCCCTTCTGCATTTTACAGGTCTATCATCCACCACCCTACACACACATATGCTGTGCACCGTGTATTCCGATGCACATTTTTCCTCTTGTAAACAAAAGGCATTAGGCAGTGCAGGGAGGATTATAATCTGGGACCAGCAGACTAGTAGTAGGCAGGAAGTAGTTTATCTTGTTGGCAAATTGTACATGGACCAAATAGAACCTTGTAGCCCTGCGAGATTGGGACACAATGAAAATGCATTTTTTCTATGTACCCATTAACCTTAAGTTACGTTCACCTAGGTAATCACACTGTTCATTTACTTTGTGATGCATCCAGAAGGCTGATCATGTTGGGCTTTGTCTAATGCCTTAGGGTGCGCAAGAAGTGTTTTGATTAAATAAGTTTTAGTTCTGGTTCATCGCTTGTGCTTGATTTATTCTGAGAAGCTTCCCTGCCAGGTCCTGAAAATACGCTTAGTTATAGCTTCTGCAAATGACTGAGTACCCCAAACTGGCCGCTTAGTAATTGAAATGCTTGACAAAGGATAAGTTGAAAGGCAGAAATTCTGTGGCCTGATTGGCCTCAGTGCCCTTTGCCAGCTCTATACTCCCTGCGTTCAAAGCCTAACACTCCAAACCCCATGGAGCATCACTTCTGGAGCTTATCCTGACTGATTGGGCCTCCTTGTTGGTGCAGAACAACACTAGCTTGGTCCCCCTGAGTACCTCAGTCCTCTGTCCCACACCCACCTTCTCTAGGGCAGAAAAAGATGGTCCCTGTGACTGCTCAGAGGGATGCTGAAATACGCTATTAACCTGTGGCCTTTGTATGCACTCAACATTCCAAGGATCTGATATATTCCTCTAGTGGCTCACCACCACAGGCAGGGGCTCATTAACCTCTTGAGAGCATGCAAAAGTAATCAGGAGTCTTGAGTTCTTGGAAAAGTTCCCATTTGGTAGTGAAATTTGCTGTCATGAAACACAAAACTGAAAACAAGTGGTTTACTAGTAAATGTTTAAACACAGCTCTCTTTGCAGAGGACTGGCACCTGATTTGCAGCATTTGATTTTTTCGTGGTGGAGTCTCTGATCATGATGAGTTTCAAACTACCACAGTGTGTCATTGAATGTCAGGTTGAGACAAGCTGCACCTATTCTGCTCTCCTAAGCCAGAGTTGGCAAGCACCAGCACAGAGCTTGGCAGGGGTCAACTTGGCCCTATGCTTCTCTTATTTGAGATACTACAAGATCAATTTAGGGAAAGAAAAACAGAACTCATGATTTTATGACGGATTGGATTATGGCTTGGAAAGGCTCTGCCGATCACCATGGGGCCCTCAGTGCTTCCACATCTTGCTTTGAACTTAAACTATTTCTGGTGCTCTTTTGCCCCAGTGCAGTTTCATCAAATATTTTTTCTTTCCTCCTCTCTAGACTCAAGGTCTCTGGGCTTTGAGAAACTGTGTCTCTTGGCTCTCAGAAACCATATCTGACAGGTGAGCTTGGTCTCAACCCTACAATCCGCCATACTCCTCAACATGTCCAGTATATGCTCAGGAAACTCTGAGATTTAACAGTTTTCATAATCCATAACAGATGATCAAAAGCTTTTGTGGGAGGATCCCTCATTCAGTCCTCGGAGACAAGCACTTGTGTCAGTGTGTCAGAGAGACAAAGAGGGACAGAGAGACAGAAAGAGACAGAGAGAGAGGCAGAGAGAGAGAGAGAGAGAGAGAGAGAGAGAGATTGTGATTAAAATTGAGTTGAGATTGAGAATGAGATTATTTTGAGTCATAGAGACAGAGTCACAGCCTGCTGGATTCCTGCTGGAGGAGGACCAGCAGAACAAATGTTGTGAACTCCGCCTCAGCTGAGTCCTGCCCCCAGAACCTGTTGCCCTCTTCACTTAATTTTCTATTTCTTCAGGAAGTTGGACAGAGAATGTTTCCCATTCTGTGAGCTGCAAGGTTCAAAACTGACCGAGGTAGCCTAGAGACAGAGCTTCTGGCATCTCAACCACAAGCCATAGTTTGAATGAGGGGCTTCTATGAAGCCTGAATAATAAGTCCCTTCGAGACTCCTTAATGTCCCAGAGCAAAAGGCGAGAGAGAGTGAGCGCTGTTCTCACCACAAAACTCAAGACCTTTTTAGGCCTTCTTAGCCAGAGAGGGGGCATTCTGGGCTCTAGATTCATCCTGCTGGTCCAAGAGCCCAAGTTTTCCACCCTTGAACTTGCAGAGAGGAACACTTCCTTACCTTCTTTCCACATTATTAGTAATACATTTGATTGTTGCTTCTTTGTTAACCTTCCAAAGCATTTTCATGCATATATACGGCTCTTTTTCATGTGTTTTTAGTTTAATGGTGTCATCCAAAGTGCAAAGGCAGCACATGAGACATGGTATGAAAACTGCCTAGATCAAAATCCAGTGCTGGTTGTGTTGGCCTTGGGCAATTTGCTTAATGGCTGTTTTTCAGTTTCTTCATCTGTAAAATGGGGCTGATAATGACAGCTACTTGATAGTGTTACTATGGTGATTAAATGAGTTAAGATTTATAAAGCACTTACTTCCTAGTGCTATCATAGCAATTTCTATATAAATGTTTTGAAAATTGGCATGAATGTTTCCACTCTGACAGATAATAACCATCACTATCATGTTCCAAACAAACATCAAATTTGTCCATTTTTCCTCCTCAATGTTTCAAATCCTACTGCTCCCAACTCCTTTGCCGCTACTCCTGCCCTAGTTTAGGCTCAGAGTAATAACGGCACACTGTTGGCAAGTCGCCTAGTGCACACAATCCAGCTTCCCTTGCTGGTTTTCCCTGTTGCAATCCTCTGATTTTCAAGGCTTTTGCTTTTGCTCCCTCCTACTCATGCTCTATCACGAGTTATCCTCTTTAAGAGGAGGAACCATCAGCCTCTCTGAATCCTCAGCATTCAAAACAATGCCTGCCACAAAGAAAGTACTCAACAAACAAGTGGCGAATTAATGGTTGTTTGTTGGGTCCCAGCCTCATGTAGTGGTTTACAGGGGAGTTTTATTCAGCCTCATCCAAAACTCTGCCTGACAGTAAATGCACTTATTGTCCCCATTTTACAAATAAGAACATGAGGCTTGGAGAGGTTTTAAAAACTCACCCAGAAAAACATATTTACATTGATTTGGGTACTCTAATCATTACGCAAGAGTCTGCAGTTTATAGTTGTGTGTAGGAGTTGAGAATGCCATCACTGGTATCATTTCTGCATGAAGGTCTCATATTCAATTGGTCCATTAAGAGAGTTGCTACTTAATTTTTGTATAGTTTGTTGTTGAATTGAAGAGTTATTTATCTGATAATTTATAATCTTTGTGAAAGTAGGAATGCACATGTGCATACAGAAAAAAAAATTCTATTTTTTTTTCTAGTTGGTCTGTGCTTGCATTTTTTTAACCAGTTGGTCTGTAAGTCCATCGGATCCTATGGCCATCACATACTACATGTCAAGGACTTTGGTTAGTGTGCTCTCTGTACATCATTGTTCTAAATGTCACACTTAACAAAAATCTATGAAAGACTGCTCTATGTTAAGAAAATCGCATTGCTCCAAGTTGAAGAAAGCTTTACAGATTCCTAATAGTAGCTACCGCTATTGAGAGCAACAGTGGCAGGATACCCCACTTATGGAGACCCTCCTATGCTCCAGAGCCACCGTTCATGCTCTCAGTTTAACTGAAATTCACCCAGCAAATCCCAGTGAACTCCGTTTTTGCTGTTTTCTTTCTTTTGAAGATGGGGAAACTGGAACTCAGAGATTTTAACTCACTTGCTTTAGGTCACACAGCTATTGAATGTGGAACCTGAACTGAAATTTAAATTGTGTGTTTCTAAAGCCTGGGTTTTTATCCCAAGCTGGACTTTGAAGACTGTTCAAGTTACTTAACCCTCTCTGAGATTCAGTTTCCTCCTCTGTAAAGTTCAGGCAAGAAACACTTAAGTTGCAAGGTCGCTGTAAAGATTAGAAATAATAGATGCTGAGGTCCAGGGTTATGTAGGCTTTTAAACCATGCTAGCGGTGTTTATGAATACATCGGAGCGTTAAACGACCAAAGGCAGACCTGAGATCCCTTTAAATGCATTGAGAAGCTGGAGAGGAGGATCTTCAGCTTTGGCTGTCTTAGGAGCTGGCCCTCTCCCCTCTAGGATACAGTGACCCAACGAAACTCTGAGCGACAGGCAGGGGGCAGGGGCCTGAGTTTGGCACAGGCAGTCTCTGCAGGGAGTCTGGAGAAAGGCGGGGAGTTGGGAGGGGCGTAGAAATCCCGGGCATCACAGGACTGCAGGTGCTAGGCAGAGTTGGTAGAGGTGGGCTCCCGAGCCAGGCGAGGGAGGGGGAAATGTTGGGGTGGGCCGGCCGGCGGGCGGGGGAAAGAGGGAGGCGGGGCTCGGAGCCTGAGAGGCCGTCGTTAGACAGCTCTCCCCATGCCGGGCAGTTCGCTGCATCTGAAGGAGCTCGCTGGAGAACCTCCAACAGCGGAGCTGGCCTTCAACTACCGTAAGTACCTGCAAATAAGCGCAGAGTCCAGTGGCTGAAGATTAATTACTGGCCACCAGATTCTAAACAAAACCCCGAGAGTCTCCCTGCTGTAATTAGTCGCCATAAATCAAACTGCTTCCCACTAGTCTATCCTCTCACCTCCTTCATCCTTGCTGTCCTCCTTCCTTCCCCGGATCCCAGCAGTGCCTCGCAGAGCTGTCTGGGCATTGTAGATATCTTTCCTTTTCTTTCTCAGTCTTCCCTCCAAACCCTCAGCTGAGCAAGTACCCTGCACCGGCCGAGCCCCACCCCCTTGAGTCCTGGAAGCCTCAAAGCTGTGCAGGGTCAAGCTATTAGACATTTTGGGCATGTTACTATCCCAGGCACTGCAGTGCTACCTAAGGGTGGAGAAGTACTTGGGTGGTGTAGAAGGGATGGTGAAATGGCTAAACAGCCCACATTGGAAGTGAGGGTGTGATGAAAGGGCCAAAATGGGTGTGGCCAATGAACCTGAAGCTTAGGACAGTTCCCTTGTCCCCTGAGCATAAGATTCCTCATTTTGGCTGCCTAGAAATGGTAGTTTGCTGAGTGACTGAGGGGTGGTCAGTCATGCTGAGAAGTCCACTTTCTCTGTTTCATACAAGCCCTCAGGAGGCAAGCACCCCGATTTTGGGGTCCATATGGTAAGAAAGGAACTTCAGATAACATTTGGTGGGTAGAAGCCCAGCCCAAACTTTTCCCTCGGCAGAAGAATCAGGCCTACCCCTAGATCCTGTCCCAGACCACCTCAGGTGAACAGAGCAACAGGGTGGCATCCAAGCTTTGCCCTGGCCCTCAGAGGAGAGAAAAAAGTACTACAGGAAGTCAGATGGCAAGTGCATCTTTTAGGGCTTACACTGTTTGATGCCCCCTTAGTACAGAAGGAAAAAATCCACCTTCTGTATGCTCACTGTTTGTCTGGCACTGTACATTTTTTGCCTTTAGTCCAAAATAACATTCCCCTATTTAACAGATAAGAAAAGTTTGAGGAGGCAAGTTCAAGAAGGACAAATGAAACATTCTTTGATGCAATGTGAGAGGTGCCAAGCAGAGCCCTGTTTCCTTGAATTCTCACTGTAACATGCTATACAACCCTGATGTTTTGAAAATGACTCTTCCCCTCTTCCTGCCAGTCCATCTTGCCCACCCTTAGCAGTGAACCAAGTTAGAAGCTGTCAGAGACCAGGGATGTACCTCAGCAGTGCAGTACCTGTTTGGCAAGTGCAAGGTCATAAGTTAATTTCATGATACAAAAATGTTAGAGGCTGAGGTCCTAGGATGAGTTTGGAGAGGAAAAAAAAAAAAAACAGACCCTTTCTCTGTTCTGAAAGTTGCCTCTACCTCACCCTGCTGAACTAAGGTTAGTCAACTGAGGCCAGCCAGGACCCCTCTGGCTCAGAGCAAAAATTCAGTGCAGGAAAATTAGACTGAGTTTGGGAAGCACACACCTTTCCTTGGTGAAAGGTTCCTGGGGGCAGATGAAGGTACAACAATTTTAGGGGCCACCTGCATGTGAAGAAACTATAATCAACAGTGAATTCTGGAAAAATCAGAAAAGTCACATTAAATTCAAATATTTTTGTCAAATTATCTGCAATTTCAAATAATTCCATTTTCTTTGGGTAGTGAACAAATTTGCATAGAAGTTATGGGCAGCTAAAGAATCATTAACACTTTTCATTAATAAAACTTAAGCAATTTGATTTTTCAGCACCTACTTGCCAAGGGAGCATTAAGCTTTGGGGGATAAGAGATGAATGAGAGTGATATGAGTCTGAGGCATTCCACACAAGGGAATTGTCACAAAGGGAGGAGACAGAGGGAGAAAGGAGGTTGAATGGGTGCGTAAGGGCTACCTCTGGAAGTTTAAATGGTCATTTTGAGCATAGGTCTTAGAGTTAAGCATAGATTTGAATTTTGTCTTTAATATTAGTATCTTTTAACTCTGGGAAAATTACAGCTCCTCTCTAAGATTCATTTCCTTGTCAACAAAATGGCGATGGTATTAATGCCTCCTTAGCTGTTATCTGAGGACTCGGCATGTACATGCATGGATCTGAGGAAAGGGTCTGGCAAGGTGCCTCTGCACCTCCAATCTCACAGGGCTTTTGAAGGCTTATGTTAGGTCAATCTCTGAGCCTCTGAGATCACAGAGCCAAATAGACATTTCAATAAAAATGTCATCTTAGATACCAGTGAAGACTAGGTGGGGTGGGGTGGGGCAGGGAAGTGAGGACAAGGGGCAAAGAGAGGAAGTGGCAGGTGGCCTTGTAATACCCTGCGTGCCTGTGAGGGAGTGGAATGCAGGGTCCTCAAGTGCAGTGTAGTGATCTTTAAGGAGCAGGACAAGTTCCCAGAGTAACAACAGTTCTGTTTTTAGAACTCACCACCTGCTGAGGAGCAAAGCCTTTCAAGGCCCAGAGTCCACATCGAGCACCAGAGACACCACAACCCTGGAAAGAACAGGGAAGGAGTCCACCATGCTGTGGACGTTCACTCTCTTGCTCTTTCGTATTCGTGAGTACATGGAAGGGGTGAAGGACATGTGATTGTCCTAGGTATCCCAGAGAAAACGTACCTTGCGGAGGGAGATGCGAGTGCTGAGGGTGTAGGAGAGAGATGGGTCAAGGGACCTCTCCTTCACCATTAATTTCTCTTTTCAGGGCTGAGTCTAGGTATGACACCGATGGGTAAGTGAATTCCACTGCTTTGAGTATCTCTTTTCCTAAATGCACCAAGACACAGATCTGCTTCCATAACCCTGACATAACTTCTGGAGAGCTGGGGAATCAGAGCTTCCCTCCATTCCTGACTTTGTCCGCATAAAAGCAGAATGAATTCAATCTTAGATGGAAAGACAGGGAGAGTTGCACTTTAGTGCACAGCTCATTTGAGCTTGTGGAGTAAATACGGGATTGTCAACTCACACCCTTCATGAGCAGACACTCTTGTTTTCAGAGGCAAGAGGAGGGATTTGCATCAGGGCTAATTTCAAAGTGTGTTTGTGGGGGGGGGGGTCCTCTGGGAGAGAGGGGGCTAGACTGCTCACATCTCTGTGATCTTTGCGAACGACAGCAGTGGAATCTCAACCAGAGCTATGGATAGAGTCCAATTATCCAGAGGCACCTTGGGAGAACATCACACTTTGGTGCAAAAGCCCCTCTCGACTATCAAGCAAGTTCCTGCTGCTAAAGGATAAGACACAGATGACATGGATTCAGCCTTCCTACAAGACCTTCCAGGTTTCCTTCCTCTTAGGTGCCCTCACTAAATCCAACACAGGTCTTTATACATGCTGCTACTGGACGGAGACAGGCTGGTCAAAGCCCAGCAAAATTTTAGAGTTGGAAGCACCAGGTAAGACAAAAATTGGTACTCAAGAATAACATCCAGCTACTGGAATTTAAAGTTGCATTCTTAGGCCAGGGTTTATTTGATTCACTCATTAACCTCAAATGTATGCATGTACACATGCATTTGACAGTCAGTAAGTACTATTCTGTATCAGGCAATGCACAGCAGAGATGCAGACACTAAGGCAGAAGTGGGAAAAGAAGGGGTGGAAAATAAGGAGCATACAAGGAAGACCCATCCAAAATAGAGGTCTTGTCCACTGTTCCCTGTGCAGCACTATATTTGCTGTACCCAACTGCAGTTCATTCTTTCCTTCCAGGGCAGCTGCCTAAGCCCATCTTCTGGATCCAGGCTGAGACACCCCGTCTTTCTGGATGTAATGTTAACATCCTGTGCCATGGTTGGCTGCAGGACTTGGTATTCGTGCTGTTTAAAGAGGGGTATGCAGAGCCTGTGGATTACCAAGTCCCCACTGGGAGAGTGGCTATATTCTCCATTGACAACATGACACCTGAGAAGGAAGGGGTTTATATCTGCCGCACTCACATCCAGATGCTCCCCACTCTGTGGTCAGAGCCCAGCAACACCCTGAAACTGGTCATAGCAGGTGGGTGTGGCCATGGCTGCTGGCAGCTGACAATTACTGTTCCAGGGATCATGGTTCGTTGAGCCAAGGTTGACAATATTATTTCCTTGAAGGCAGTTCCTACACCCTGCAAAGCCCATGAGTAAGAATCACTTGACATTTCATTGAGGCACAGATGAGAACTGCACATGCTGCAAAGCAAACATATGGGAGCCAACCATTTGGCTCAGGAGCTAGGCCAGCCAACTGTTCAGCAGCTCCAGCTCATTGCAGCTTTGTTGTTCTTTATCTGGCAAATATCATGCAATCATTTATTCTTTCAACCAGTATTTATTGAGCACCTAGTACGTGCCAGGCATGGCCAAAGCAGTCTTATAAGCTGATTGGGTTTTTTTTTAGATTTTAAAGTGTGTACTTATTTGCAATTATTGTTTTTAAGTGTAGGAATCAGATGAATGGCTAATGTGGTGATTCCAAAGAAATGACAAAAAAGAGATAGCTGGTATTTGTGAAATGACTTGATAAATAACTTTGGTCCCATATGAGTGAAACTAATAAGGTAGCACCAAGGTTTAAGCAGAAGATGGCTGCTCTGAAAGCCTACATGCCTAACACAGTCTAGTCCTAGACCCCCAGCCCATGGCTGGGTGCTTCTAGATGGAATTGGTCACTTTTGCTTTAGGCCTTCCATCAAGCTACATAGACATGGGCAAGCTATGCTACAGAAAGTAGCCTGAATCTAGAAGCAACAATCTTGTGTTCCGTTCGACCTCTGACTCTGCCTCCTTGTGTGATCTTGAGCAGGTCACTTCACTTCTCTGGGCTTTGAGTTCTTCCTCTCTAAAATTAGATAACTTCATCTATCTGACCTATTGTGTAACATCTCTTAGTGCACCAGTTTGCTGATCTGCAAAATGCCTACCTCACAGGGTTGTTGTGAGGACTTGCCTAAATACATGTACAGTACCTGGCATATAAGCTCTGAATAAATGGTAGATATTAATTTTATTAATATAGTTCTTTATTGAGAATCATAGAACAGGGGACTGCCTGCTTGAACTGTGTTGTGGATGTTCATGGTATGTACACCCTTCCATGGTAGATTCCACTAACACATACTTCTATGGTAACCTGTGGCTCAATTGCCTCAATAGTCCATGAGCTTTTTGGTGACAGACTGTGTCTTCTTTAGCTTCATGAGCCTTCTCATGAGCAATGCCTGACATGACCTACACATTCTGCAAGTGCATGACAAGCTGATCCTTCTGTTGCAGATGGTATAGCTCAGATTGGGATGGGGATAAGAAATGGTAGTAGGCAACTTCACATTTGTAGTCCAATCACCTTGGAGAAACAATCCATAGAAATGAAGGTAGGCCCTCATTAACAGAGATTCCATTGGGTTGCAACCTTATTGACCCCACTCTCTTTATTAGCATCTTCCAATCTTATGTAAGAAGTCAGGTTTGAAGTGACTTTAATGTGTTTAGAAAAGAAAAAAAAAAAACTGTCCTTAGCAATATGGACTAACATGTATGCTTCACAGAGATAAACTCAAATTTATTTTCAGAAGTTTGGTTTTTCAGGTGGTTTGGAAGAACTATAGTTGTCATTTCAGGAACCTGAAGATACAGGGGATATAGATGTAGGTATTCACAGGGATAGTGCTCAGAGGAGCTGGCAGGAGATAAAGAGCATAAGTAAACCCACCCTTGGCAGAGATCCAAGGATGGGAAGTGGTGTGAAAAAACCTCAAAACACTACTTCATGTCTGCAAAAGGTAGGACACAAAAAAATAGAAAAATAGGGAATAATAATCATACCTCTAACTCCAGGGTCTCTTCCCTTTCTAGGACTGTATCCCAAACCAACTCTAACAGCACATCCTGGGCCCAACATGGCACCCGGAGAAAGCCTGAGTCTCAGGTGTCAAGGGCCAATCTATGGAATGACCTTTGTTTTACTGAGGCTTGAAGATGCAGAGAAGTCTTTTTACCATAAGAAGTCGATAAAAAATGAGGCATATTTCTTCTTCCCAACTCTGAATATACAAGATTCTGGACGTTACCTCTGTTTTTACTATGATGGGTCATACAGGGGTTCGCTGCTTAGTGATATCCTGAAAATCTGGGTAACCGGTAAGAGAGGGGTATGGTATGGGACCTACACTAGGAACTAAGGGTGTAAGACTCCCACTAGGTTCCCTGGAGATCCTAATTATACAACTAAAGCTAAGTAGGGATTTGCCAAGGATAACCTGGGGAATGAGGAAGAAAGAATTCTAAGTTCTGGGAGGGAGATGTCACATCATTAGCCCTATGTATTTTGGATATTATCCTAGATGCTTTCCCCAAGACCTGGCTCCTTGCTCGGCCTAGTTCTGTGGTCCCAGTAGGCCAGAACATAAGCCTGAGGTGTCAAGGATCAGTGGTTGGTGTGGGACTTGCACTCTATAAAAATGGAGAAGACAAACCACTTCAGCTTTTGGATGCCATCAACATTAATGACAACAAAACATTCTTGCTCCACGATGTGACCCACTGCGATGCTGGAATTTATAGTTGTCACTATCGTCTCACCTGGAAGACCTCCATTAGGAGGGGAACACACAACATTGCGGAGCTTGTGGTTGTAGGCAAGTGCTAACAAATGCTTTTTCTTAAAATCACTGACCTGCTTGTTTTTATCATTATTACAGCATTATAAAGAGGAATAAGTGGCCTTTGGCATTTCCTTGGGGCTATGAGCCAGGATAAACATACTAGTGGGATGTTGTAGAACTTTCTCCAAATCCTTAAGGGCCTTCTCTTTCCAATACTCTTCTTTAAACTCTCTCTCTTTCAGTTTGGCCAAAACCCCTGTAATCCCTAGAAAAATTATTTTCCCCAGGCCAGGACAAACTTATGTGTGAAGTCTTCCAGACTAAAGGTAGGAACCAGGATTCCTTAGACTCCTGAACTAGGGGCAAAAGAATTCCTAATGCACAGTGAGCAAGTGGAAGTAGAAAGGAAGAGAAGACCAAATGACAAGCTCAAAAATGTTTGGAAGTGGGTGGGAAGGCATTGAGCCCAGTGTTTGAGCTCAGTTCTAACTGAGATCAGCTCTAACTCTGGTGTCTGGATCTGTTTCAGATTGGCCTCCTAAACCCTCACTGTCAGCTTGGCCCAGCAGCATGTTTAAGCGAGGAAAGACCATCACACTTTGGTGCCGAGTATCTCATTCAGTACTTGAATTTTGTCTGGTGTGGGAAAAAAGAGCAACATTCTGTAAACTCTCAAAGGATGGAGACTTCATCATCACCAATTCTGAAGGGAAAGGCACAGGGACCTACAGTTGCAGCTATCATGTAGAGGCACAACTTAATATCTGGTCGCATCGCAGGGATCCTCTGAAGCTGATGGGGCCAGCAGGTGAGGGGGTAACTTTTCATAGGAAAAGCCCTCCGTACACCTAGGTTTCCTAGAGCAGTGCCCAGAAAGATATGGGAAAAGAACTTGGGGCTTTGAAATCAGAGTCCATGGGTTTCGGTGTCCTTCCCAGGGGAATCTCACCACCACTTAAAGGCAGTGAACAGGATATTTACCAGGCTTCTGCTCTCCATGAAGAGGAAAGCCATTTCTGCCTCATTTTCCCTATGAAAGCACTCTGGCAAACCAGCCCCAACCCCTCACCCATCATGAATGTATTAGCTACTCCTGTCCTCCTCAAGCCCCCTGCTTCTGGTCTTCTCTGGCCACAGGCTTTCTCACCTGGAATTCCATTCTGAATGAAGCTTTCAGGTTGTCCCTAGTCATACAGCTTGTTGCCCTGCCGTTTGTATTGCTGTGGATCAGGTGGAGGTGCCGGAGACTCAGAATCAGGTAACTATCTTGTTCCAGCCTACTGCTTTCCATCCTACTCCAGGTTCCCCTGGTCTCAGGAATAAGCCTTTCTAAGTTGAATGCTATGCCCTACCCAATCCCTACCTTCTGGGCTCAGATAAGACTTTCTTATCCAAGTTGTTTCTCTTTTATCTGACAGAAGGGTCATCATCCAAGCCAGAGAGTGGCAAAATACATAATTCTCAGAGCTAGAGAAATAATCCAACCTGTATTCACTGACTTCCTCTATCAAGAGTGCCCGCATCTCCCCCAGAATTTTCCTGCCCCTCAGGCATGGTTGTAGTCTCCCTGTTTAACTTTCTCTGAACTATTTTGTCTTGTAAAATATTCTCTCTGGGGTTGTTATTCAACTGCCATTCCCATTTTTCATGATACCCCCCAGCTCTCAAGGGCTATTATTGTGGTCTCTCTCAGTTGCCTTAAAAATCAGTGTCTTGCCTCCTCAGGCCTCCAACTTCCTGTGCAAAACATCCTGAGAAAAAAGTCTGAACCTTGATAGGCATCTGATAAGGCAATGGATGGAGCCAGGAAGTCAGACTGTTTCCTCTAAACCACAAAATGATGAGTTGAACTCATGCTCTTGAAATTTTCTTAGACCTACCTTTCTTGATTATCCCTAACACTTGTCTGATGCTACTATACTAGAGATGAAAAGAAAAATAGCATCTCTTAACTGGTAGGGGGGGTCTCACCTGAATTCTGGTTGTACTTCTCTGCCTCTGCATGATCATAGAACTTCGTGTGTCTGAGAATGTTCGATGCACAGTGGATGATGGCTATATCTTGTGTGACTGCTTCCACTGGGATCTGAGGGACAGAGTGCTTGGGCAATGAGAGGGAGCCACCTAAGGCTTCCACAAAAACCACCACCCTTTGAATTTTCCAAAAGTTTCAGTGGGGTTCAATATTTGGATCTTTCTGGGTTCCGCCATGAGTCCTTTACATATTAGAGCATCCTCAAACCCATGGGTCAGAAAAAGATGTAACTTCATGGATGCTGTCACATCTCAGGACCATTGCATCAGAGAATGAGATCAGAAATCAGATTTCAGAGAAATCAGCTTGAAAAGTGTTTCTCTGACCAGAAAGTGGGAGAAGGTCGGTGTTTTCTAAGTTAAAGTGGTCAAATGGATTTTGGCGTAATACCACCTTACTCTACAGAGTCCATGCCTCAAGGCTGCTGCACACTTCTAATCATACTCTGGGTGGAGGGAGGGGATCCTACTCTGACAAGCTTAGCTCAGCACTGACAGTCTTCTGGTAATTCATCACGGCTGCCTAGGCAACCTTTCCATAACAAAGGCAGGTGAGGCAGGTCGGTCTGAGGACCAATCCTACCATAATAACAACTGCTTCCAAACTTAAACTTGATGATGGAGAAACACTCAAGGTTGCTCCCTCCACCCCCACTCCACAGAGCTGCCGATCACATTGAGCTCCAGGGGTTCTGAGAACTGTAGATACAAAAGCATTTTCCCATCTGACAGCTCAATTCCAACAAAGCCTAATCAGGGGCTAAGGGAAGCTGACATATGATAGGGGCTGGAGAGGGGGCAACGTGGGTCACCAAGGAGCAAGAGATTTTGAAGGTGGCTAGGCCCTCAAAAAGAAAAAGTCACTGATGTCAGAAAAGGTTATATCCTATTAGCCTGGCCATATCCGATCCCTATTGGGTAATGAGTAAACCAATGACATAAATTGCCGCCCCTTCTCCCCGCCCTCCCCCTGAACCCAGCAACTCCTCTCCTCTGTTTTCTGGTCTCACTAGAGAAGCCTGGTTGCTGGGAACAGCTCAAGGGGTCACCATGCTCTTCGTTGTCACAACCCTTCTCTGCTGTGGTGAGTACCAGGGGGTGGGAAGAGCTGGGCAGCAGGCCGGCTGAGTGAAGTCCTGTGGAGGAGGGGCAGAGCCCTGGCAGCACTTTCTCTTGCAGGACTGTGCAATGGGGTATTGACAGAAGAGACTGGTGAGTTTTTCCTGCTCTAGACTGGGGCATTCCTCTCTGGAGATCCGAAATAACTACAGAGTGTCAGTGTCAGTGGCCAAGGAGTGAGTGGTTAGGAGGGAAGGACAGCCAGGAAGAGGCACTTACTAAAGCTACGGACAAAATTCAGCCTTCAGCTCTGTCTTTCTGCCTGCAACATTTTTCCCCAAGCTTTCAGCACTTTTCTGGGGGCTTAGTTGAATTATCAGCTTCCTCTTTCCCCAGCACCTGAAGGAAGAAAGGAAGGGAGGGAGGGTGGGTGGGAGGAAGGAAGGAGAGAAGGAAGGAAAGAAGGAAGGAAAAAAGGAAGGAAGGAAGGAAAGAAGGAAGGAAGGAAGAAAAGAAGGGCATGAAGGAAGGAAGAGGAGCAGGTCTGCATTTGAATTGAAAGGGGAGATAGACAGTGTGATCTGGGTAGGGGTTCAAGGGCAAGGAAAGGAGGGGGGAATTGGAGAGAGGATGGCTTCATTAACTCTACTGTTTCTAGAAATAATCATGCCAACCCCTAAGCCTGAACTGTGGGCAGAGACAAACTTCCCTCTGGCCCCGTGGAAGAACTTAACCCTCTGGTGCAGAAGTCCTTCTGGCTCAACTAAGGAGTTTGTGCTGCTAAAGGACAGGACCGGGTGGATCGCTACTCGCCCAGCCTCAGAACAGGTCCGGGCCGCCTTCCCCCTTGGAGCCCTTACCCACAGTCAAAGAGGGAGTTACCATTGCCATTCATGGGAGGAGATGGCTGTGTCGGAGCCCAGTGAAGCACTTGAGCTGGTGGGGACAGGTAAGAAAAGGAAGAGGGTCCTACCAGAGTGATTCCTCAGTGCCCCCTGGGGCTCGCGTGCTGCACGGGAAGGAGCGGGGCCCTGAAGTGGGTGAGGGGTAGAAAGGGGGGGGGATTGCCAGGAAGAGGCCAGCACTAGCCCAGGGTGGATTTTGTTGTTCTTTTTTTTATTTGTTTTGCTAATAAAGTGAATCTGTGCATCCTATCTGGGCATCTCCAAACTTCTAACTGCTCCACTTCATTTTGCTTTCCAGATATCCTTCCAAAACCTGTCATTTCGGCTTCTCCCCCAATCCGAGGCAAGGAACTGCAAATTCGGTGCAAAGGATGGCTGGCAGGCATGGAGTTTGCTCTGTACAAGGAGGGAGAACAGGAACCTGTCCAGCAACTTGGTGCTGTCGGGAGAGAAGCCTTCTTTACAATCAAAAGAATGGACGATAAAGATGAAGGCAATTACAGCTGCCGCACACACACAGCAGCACTGCCCTTCAAATGGTCGGAGCCCAGTGAGCCCCTGGAACTTGTCATAAAAGGTAGAACTGAAACAAACAGGTCTGGGAGGGAGAAGGTGAAGATAAAGCCTCTGTCAGACCCTTCTCTCTCCATGACAAACTGCTGTTGGTCCTAAGAGCTTGTGTCCAATCTTAGAGCCAGGCAGGAGTGGCGCTGGGAGTGCCAGGGCCTCTGGCGGTATGATATTAATAGCCATAATCATTATTAATAGCTTGGGTTTGTGGAAAGTGCTTTAAGTTTTCTAATTAGTTTCCCATCAATTATCTCATTTAACTGTGGTGTGCATCTTCAAGGGAGGTGGAGTAGATATCATTCCTCATTCTTGTCCAAATGGGCAAAATGAGGCACAAAGAACCGGCAAAGTCTCAGTGAAATTTAAGCCCTTTCACTAGCCTCTGTTGCCTGCCCCAGTGACAGGGAGCATTCACTGAGAGGCAATGAGGCACAAGGGTAGAGTGGGCCCTGTAAGATTTTCAAATTCACCTACTTTGAAGAGAAAACACTATAGAAAGCAGAGCAGCTGCCAAGAACCAATATTTGGTGTATTTACTTGTTTGTTTGTTTGTTTGTTTTCTTATTTTATTTTTGTGTTGTGTGTGTGTGTGTGTATGTTTATAGTATTTTTTATTTTGTTTTTGCCTCCTAGAAATGTATCCAAAGCCCTTCTTCAAGACATGGGGCAGCCCTCTGGTCACGCTGGGTACCCGATTGACTTTCAATTGTTCCACTCCACACCAGCACATGAACTTTATTCTCTACAAAGATGGCACTGAAATAGCGTCCAGTGACCGCTCTTGGGCAAATCCAGGCGCCAGTGCAGCTCACTTCCTCATCTTTTCAGTGGGCATTGGTGATGGAGGGAACTACAGCTGCCGCTATTATGATTTTTCTATCTGGTCTGAGCCCAGCGACCAAGTGGAACTGGTGGTGACAGGTTAGGAATGGAAATATCCTGGTATAGGTGATATTATCCGGGCATAGTACACAGAAGGGCCGTCAGTGGGAAAGGAAGCAATGTTCCTTCTAAAAACCCTGAGAAAGTGCTAAGCACAGTGCCTGTCTGGTGGTGAACAGTCCATTGTAAGTTAGCTGTTCATGCATTATTACAGGAAGAAGAAGCAGGCAAGGGGGTGGCAAGGAACTCACTTCTGAGGACAGAAGTAAGGCAGATGGGGTTGTCCAGTCCAATAGCCAAATTCAATTTTGCTCTATTTCTGAAATCCTTTTGGGGCTTGGCCTTGAGTGTTAGGTTCAGTGTCCACGTTTTATTTGGCTATGCTGTCAGAGATTGGTGGGCTGGATGGCCCTCAGAGGACGGGAGGAGGCCTTGAAATGTCAGCTGCAGCCATTACAAATGTTAGTTTTCAAAGACTGCTTAACGTCACAGGGAAGTGTTTACAGTATAAAGTTAAGTGAAAAATATCAGATTGTCAAACTGCGAATCCAGTGGGATGCAAATTGTGTAGTTATTGCTGAGCAGATGCAAGCATATATAGAAAAAGTAAATGGAAAATACATAAAGAATAGTTATCTTTGACTTGGTAGAATTGCTTCATCTGGTTTTAATGTTACCATATTTTCTATAATAAATGAATATCATATCAAATAATAACATTATAGAAGCTGTTTGCAAGATGCAGCAAATAGACTTCTCTCATATTGTAATCTTTTTAATTTCAGAATTCTACCCCAAACCCACTCTCCTGGCACAGCCAGGTCCAGTGGTGCTTCCTGGGAAGAATGTCACCCTGCGTTGCCAAGGGAGCCTGACAGACATGAGGTTTGCCCTCTTGCAGGAGGGAACCGAGGCTCCCTTACAGTTCCAGAGTGCCGCAGGGAGCTCAGTTGACTTTATCCTCCACACTGTGGGAGTAGAGGACTCTGGGAACTACAGCTGCATCTACTATGAGACAACCATGTCGAACCGGGGCTCATATTTCAGTGTGCCTCTCATGATCTGGGTGACTGGTAAGGACAGACAAGGCAGGGGACTGGGATGGAGACAACTGGAGCAGGGATTAACAAGGGTAATATCCTTTGGAAGGCCATGTTAAACCACAGACATGAACAACTGTGTCCAGGAAAAAGTTAAAAGGTTAACTCAGGAAGTGAGAAGCTCCTATACTCACCCCTATCCACCTTTGTTCTCTTTCTAGACACATTTCCCAAGCCGTGGCTATTTGCTGAGCCCAGTTCTGTGGTCCCTATCAGGCAGAATGTTACACTGTGGTGCCAGGGCCCAGTCCACGGAATAGGGTACATTTTGCACAAGGAAGAAGAAGAACCTTCAAGGCAGCTCTGGGGGTCCATTAGCACTGATGGAGCATTCCCCATCACCAATATATCTGCTGCTAGCATAGGTCGTTACAGCTGTTACTACCACCCTGATTGGACCACCCTCATAAAGATACAGCCCAGCAACACCTTGGAACTCATGGTCACAGGTAAGGGAAGGGTGCTTTAATGTGAGAATGTGAGCATAGAAAAGAGGGAATTCCCTGGCTTCTGAGTGATGCTTTCAAAATGCCCAAAAAAAGGCCAGCAGCAATCTTCCTGCTTTATTGATCAGAGGCCCCCTTGTTGCACTGGAAAGTGGTCTATTCTCTCTGACTTAGAACTCATTTCTTCCAGGCTTACTCCCAAAACCCAGCTTGTTAGCCCAACCTGGTCCCATGGTGGCCCCTGGAGAAAATATGACTCTTCAGTGCCAAGGGGAACTGCCAGACTCAACATTTGTCCTGTTGAAGGAAGGGATTCAGGCCCCCTTAGAACACAAGAGGCCAAGTGGGTACAGGGCAGACTTCTGGATGCCAGCGGTGAGAGGTGAAGATTCTGGGATCTATAGCTGTGTTTATTATCTGAACTCTGCTCCCCTTGTGGCTTCAAATCACAGTGACTTACTGGAGATCTGGGTGACTGGTAAGATTCTGCAGATTTTAATGAGTAACTTAGAATTTGCAGCTTTTAGCAGTTAGTAATAAGAGGTTTCAAGCTAGTTCTTTTAACTCTATTTTTGTTTTTTGCAGACAAGCCTCCTAAACCCTCTCTGTCAGCCTGGCCCAACGCTGTGTTCAAGCTGGGGAAGGATATCACCCTTCAGTGTAGAGGACCCTTGCCAGGTGTGGAATTTGTCCTAGAACATGAGGGAGAGGAAGCTCCTCAGCAGTTCTCAGAGGATGGAGACTTTGTCATCAACAATATAGAAGGAAAAGGCATAGGAAACTACAGTTGCAGCTACCGCCTCCAGGCCTCTCCTGATATCTGGTCAGAGCCTAGTGATCCTCTGGAGCTGGTGGGAGCAGCAGGTGAGTGGATAATCCCTCCATGAAGGGTCCTGGAATGGCATACAGAACCCCAGGAACAGCTCCAATGGAGACTGTCCAGAAAAGGAAAGAGGACGGTCTTTAAAGTTGGAGACCTCAAGTGTGCTATTTGCCTCTTACGGATGGTGAGGAGGTTGGACCCTAGCCGGATGTTTGCAGGGCTCTCCCAGACCCCAGGAAAGGCTGGCTGTCTGCTTTGACATATGTACCACCAGTGACCTTTCCTCTGCAGGCTCCACACATGGCTCCCTTGCGACTCTACAGAAGGCCAAAGTGAAGGGGTGACATGAGATAAAGAGAAATATACTAACCATTTGTTAACTTTCATGACCTTTGTGTGCTTTTATACATCACAGGGCCTGCTGCTCAAGAGTGCACTGTGGGTAACATTGTCAGAAGTAGCCTCATTGTGGTGGTTGTGGTAGCCTTGGGGGTGGTGCTAGCCATAGAGTGGAAGAAGTGGCCTCGACTCCGAACCAGGTAAAGGCCCATCTGAGCCTCCTGGAAAGCAATTGTGCTGGGAAAGCCATGGTGAAAATGTTTCTGTAGCATCAATGATTCTGAATATTCTCCTTTTTCCTAACACAGGGGCTCAGAGACAGATGGCAAAGATCAGACCATAGCGCTTGAAGAGTGTAACCAAGAACCCCCTGGAACCACCACAAGCTCTCCTTCATCAACCTCCCATGGCATCTCAGTGGAACAGCCAGTCCCAATATAATAATCTTCTTTTCCAGAGTTTTCTTCTCTTCTCTTTCACCCTCAGAGACCTGAAAATATGACTGGTTACCCTGGAAGTCAGATACTGGTTTTTGGCTTCTGATAACCTGAGTTGAGTCAAGGGGAGTCTGACAGTTGCAAGCTCAACCAGGACAAGATGTTTCCTGAAGAGAGGTTCCCCACCCCATAACTCCTCACTGTACTGATTTACTGGCGCATGAAATTCTATTACAATGTATTCTTCTGAATAAAGAGACTATTCACTATTTAACTGCAAAAACTGTGACAGTGATCATCTTTTCTTCTGTCACTCTCCAGTTGCAATTTAGCAGAAAGGGCATCCTTAAGCTGCCTCCATGGCTGCAAAAGAGGACATGAGGCTACTAGCCCAAATAAATGAGTTCAAATAAGAAGTGGAGAAGAAGGGTGGGTTCAGAATAGTGCTTCCCTATTTGGTTTGGGACATGGTGACTGAACAGAGTCTCCTTATACTCCATTATTGAATGAATGAGTGAGTGAATGAATGAATGAATGACAGTGATGACAAAGTTCTGTCCAAGTTGAAACTTAAGAAGAAAAACACTGAAATTACATTGTCACTTTTTTTGGGGGGGAGGGGGAGGTTGAGAATTGAACACAGGACCTTGTGCTTGTCAGTCAAATGCTTATGCCACTGAGCTATATTCCCAACCCTGAAGTTATTTTGTGTTCATCATGTTACTTTTTGGTTCAGACCTAATAAACTGCTTTCAAACAGTAGATTTGGCCTTTTGTATAACTGTGAAACTAGGGAAGTATGTTCTGTGACCCATACTATCAATCATAGGTTATAAACTTAGTCTTAAATATGGACAATTTACAAACCTGAAACTTTGCTTTGTTTAAACAGAGTTTTATGTTCCCAATGATATTGGCCTCCACTGGTAAGATCTCAGGGAGTGAGTAAACCAGTGTCCTGTGTGTTTTGGAGCAGGACCCTTCTAGAATCTTTTTGCAGAATGGCCAGTGGCAGCAGCCCTTGACCTTTCTTTCTCAATCACTATGCTATTTGTTCCTTTGATGAGAATTCAATACACACTGGTTTAGGGAGGGATAATTTACCTATTTCCTTGAACCTTGTTTAAGACCTCAGAATTGTGCCTTGAGTCCTAGAGGAGGT
>PVKN010011501.1:0-21601 GCA_004027915.1 Capromys pilorides | reverse complement strand
TTCCATCGCTGACACGCAGGGCTCTTGCACCTGTCCCTGTCCTGCCCGGTGTGCAGGCACAAATGCCCCAGTGTGCACAGACTCCCTCGCAAGGACGCAACCCAGGCCCCTGCCCCAGTCCACTCACAGCCCTTGCCCCTGATGGAGGGAGGTGCTCTTGGTGGCAGCAGCTCTCGGGTGCCCAGGGGCCAGGAGGGCAGGCAGGGTCCTGGTGCTCTTTGGGGCACCCAGCTCCCACCTGGGGAGGGGCTGCTGCCACCACCCACGCCCCCAGGGTTGTGTCTCCCAGTGCAACTCCATCTCCTCAAAGAGCTCTGAGACCCAGGAAGTGGCTGCCGTGGGTCTGAACAGACGCTGAGGACTGACCTGCCACCTGGACGTCCGGCCGTGTCCTCCCCATCCCCTTGTCAGTGCTCACTCCCCAGCTCTTGGCCCCATGCTGGTGACAAAGGTCTGGAGCTGCGACCTTCTCTAGAGTACTTGAGGATCCCGGATGCCCGGACCCCACCTCAGCTGCTGCAGGCCTCCGTGTCTGCAGGGCCCACCCCCCAGCTGCTCTGGTCCACTTTCTGCTGCTGTAACACCTTGCCTGAGGCTGAGCTTTACTCCTTGCAGTTCTGGACACTGAGAGGTTCCTGGTCCCTGGTCGTGACGCCAGCCTCTGCTGTGCCATTATGTGGTGGGCTGAGCTCCCTGGAGCAGTGCTGCCAGCTCGGAGGTCTCTTCCCCCTCTTATAAGGCCACTACTCCCACCACAGTGCACCACCCTGTGACCTCACCTGGCCTTGATGGCTTCCTAAAGGCCTTGCCTCCAAGCCCATTAGCATGGAAATGTGGAGATTAACTTTGCAACACAGACTTTGGGGAGACTCTTAGAAACCAAAGAGCAGTGCTTGCCTCTCAGCCCCTGCTCAGGAACCCCACTCCCCAAGACCAGTACATTCCAGGCCCCGCCCCTTCTCACTCCCTTTGGTTCTTCCCTGACCCACCAGTCCAGCAGGCCTTCCTCACATCTGGCTCCAGCCCCACCAGCCTCTGCTCCAGGCTCGAAGCCTGTCTGTGAGTGAAGAACTTCGGCCTAGTGTGAATTCTGTCCCTTTTTGTCTTCTTTGTTCACAATTTTCCCCCATGATGCTCTTCTTCCCATGATGCTCTTTCTCCCTTGATGCTCTATCTCCCATGATGCTCTTCCTCTGTAGTTCAAGGCTGAAATTCTGCTAGGTAGAGAAGGAGAGGAGAAGAGAAAGCAGGAACTAAGATGCAAGCAAATGCGGTTCCTTGAGAGTCTGTTTCAACTACTGTCTCTCTAACTGGTGGGGCTTTTAAAGGTTAAATAAAAAGCCATGGCCGCAATGCTCAAATCTCAAACTCACAGAGGCAGAGTGTGGGATCGGGTACAGAGACTTGGATGTTTCCAGCCAGAAGGCACAAAGTGTCAGCTCTGTGGATGCATCAGTTCTGGAGATCCGATGCACAACCTGGGGACTGTAGTTAATAATATTGACTTTATACTTGAAGTTCACTAAAAGGATAACCTTGAAAATGTCCTCACGCCACAAGGTTAACCCTGAGAAGAAGAGGCTACGCTCTTCAGTGTGGTCTGGTAATCGTTTCACAACGTATAAGTGGACCAAAATGTTGTACACTGTGAGTACACACAGCACAGCCCTCGCCTAGCCTTTGCCCATCCTGGGTTCCGCAGGGTGGGGGTGGCTGGCTTCTAACCTGGCCACTGGAGCTTTGTTGATTAAATACAGGGTCTGACCATCCGCTCACGAGTTATGCAAATATTCTGGTCTTGCCTATTGAAACAGAAGGAAAATGTAAACATTTTACAATTTCTTTTAAAACTCCTCCTGAGGACTTGGTGAGCTGGGAAAGAGACCTGGGGGTTTTGAAGACTGAAAAGAAAAGAGTGAAATAACATGACTAAGACGTGACGGGTCTGTGTGTAAACTCCCAGATGAAAATCATACTATACATCATAAACACATACTAATTTTAAATATACATTTAAAATACTACTAGGAAAGAAAATCCAGTCTAAGGAACTCACTGGCGTAGGAGTTTTTGCAACTGAGGTTGAAAGTCCGCCGGGCCCCTTGGCTGGAGTCGTGTGTTAGTTAGCAAAGGAGCGGATAACAGGGAGGGAGCTCTGGGGCGTGGCCACACGCTGTGCTCAGCTTCTGTGGGCTTTGGGGTGCTGGAGAAAGGGGTGTCTTCCCACCCAGCCGGGTGACTTCATTCTACAGCATGGGAGGGTGAAACAGTGGGCGTCAGCCTGTTGGGGTTTTAGAAAAATGGTGGGGCTGGAGGTCATTGGGAGAGATTTTAAATCCTCATTTTAGGAGGATAAAACCCGGGCTCACGCTGTGATTTTGAATCAGCTGTGGCGGAGATCAGATTACTCAAATCGGTTGTCTCTGGATGTTCTATAGCCCCTAACAGAGGACAAACGTGTTGGCGTAAGTATGGTTCCTAGGTTGGGGTCTCGTCTAGGCACGCGGGGTCCTAAACAAACAAATGAATGGGGCACCCAAGAATAGCAGCAGAACCAGTGACTTATTGGGAGAGCAAAGGCAAGACCAGCTCCCTTGGGTGGGAGTCGGCCTGTGGATGGCAGGTCCTGCAGGTTTACAGCCCCGAGGGGGGCTTGGTGCTGAGCCCTGCAAGCTTTAGGGCTTGGGGTGGGGCTGAGGGTTTGTTCTGAGGTATGTGTGGCTTTCCTCAGCACCTCCTTTGGGTGCCGTAGCTTTGGGCCTTTTAGAGTCGGTGGAGGAACTGTGAAGGAGCTCAGAGCCTCCAGGGGGCAAATCCGCTTAGTCACGACATGGTCATCAGGGGTGGGTCCCACCAAATGTTGGAGAAGCCCCCTGGCACATCCCCAGGGATTTAATGAGCACGAGCTAAGTGATCTGGCTACACTTTCCCCTCCTGTTTATCTGAGCTTGCCGTGCCTGGGCTAATGTTTAACTCTGAAGGTGGATCTAGCCTAGAATGCCAGCTCCAGGGGGGAACCTCCTGTTTTTCCCAAATGTTTCCATGGTAACCTGAGGCTGCCGCTCTAGCCCAGAAAGCCTGTTGAAGGACTGCGGGTCCTCCCATTTTTTCCTCCAGCTTTTTCCTTTGCTGTCGCCTGCCTCAGTGTCTCACTGGGAGAAACCTAGGTGCTGGCAGAGTGTGCCTTGTACTGGTCCTTTCCTCAGCGCTGGTTCTTTTCTGTACATCCATACTCCAAGTCCATGAAGGAATGGCTGTGCGTTCCCGCTGTTCTGAGCCCCAGGGCCTGGCTAGAGCGTGTGACCTGTCCCTGCACTCTGTTCTTGTCTTTGTTTGCCTGTCGTGAGCAGCGCTTACGTTGCTACCCTCCTGAGAATTCGCCACACTCCAGAAGGCTCCGTGTCTGCTTCGCACATTACTGTGAGACCCACTATGTTTTGGGAAAATATTTTAAATTAGTCATAATTCACTTCGACCTCCCTATAATTGACCCCTGGCCGTGGGATCAATGCCCCAGCTAGCAAAATAAACATCTCAGCTGCCACCAGCATGGGGCCGGAAGCCATTAGCCTGTCAGAGTGTCTTATTTCATTGGCATCAGCTTGAAAGGAATGGGAGCTGAGAGGGAGACGCCACCAGGACTGCTTGTGTCGTGTTTAATAAGCGCTTGGCCACACTGCAGTCTGCAGCTGTGTCTTGGTGACACAAAGCCACCCCCTCCCTAGTACAACAGACTTCCAGTGGCAACTCCCAGCTCCCCAGTGATCAGCGTCAGAGGAGCATCCGGGGGACAGCGCCCCCCAAACCTGGAACACTGGACCGGAAACACCTCTCAGTGATCTTCTGCGCTCTCCACATCTGGGTTCACGATTGGAACATTGCACCTTCCAACTCCCCTCACCGCCGTTCTGCGGGCTCCTCTCTGGGAAGGTTCCCATCGTTTTACTATTCCCTGTCACCTTTGAAGGCCTTGGTTACTGAAAGACGCCATACCTTATGAAAACAAAAGCAACAGCAAACTACAACGAATACAGTTGTCCCTTGGCGTCCTTGAGGATTGGTTCCAGGACCCCCACAGATGCCGAGGTGCGTGAGGCTCGAGTCCATTACACAAAGTGGCATGGTATTTGCACGTAACCTAGACCTATCCTCTCCATGTACTTCAGACTCTCCACAGGTCTCCTATAATCCCTAACACAGACAGATGCTGTGGAAATAGCTGCTGCACTGTATTAGTTCAGAAATGATGATAAGAAGAGGTCTGAGATTGCTTGACTATGTAGATGTGGAACCTGTGGAAAGGGACTGCTGTGCTCGGGTGTGCTCGAGATGTCCCGACCGCTGGGCAGTGGCCTGGCTCTGTGGCCACCGCCTTGCTCATGCCCCGCATGTGGGGTGAGCCGCCGGCACAGCACCCCAGCTCTGGCTCACGGGCAGGGTCCCTCTTCCCAGGCTTCAGCGGCACAAGGTCAGACGTTTATTTTATCATGGGGGGGTAAATAGGAGGAAGTACGTGTCCATGTATTCATTACCAATCTTCTCTTTTTCAAAGTAGTTATTATTATTTTTCCATTGTGAAGGAAAAAATAATAATAAGGGCTGGCCAGATAGCTCCGCAGATTAAAGCTCCTGCTTAGGCAGATGCAGGGACAGGAGTTCGATCCCCGATGTACAATGCCGGGCCCAATTGAGACTGGGTGTGGTGGTGTGTGCCTGTAATCCCAGCGCTTGGGAGGCTGAAAACAGGATCACTACAAGTCCGACCTGTGTAGTGAGACCCTGTAGACTCTGTAGTACATACATTAATAATAATAATAGTAATAATAATAATGATGATGGAAAAATAATCTCTTAGAGTCTTACCAAGCAAAAGGTACCACAGCCGTCCTCAGCAATACCTCTGATTGGCAGCATCTTGATTTTCTTAGTGATCAAAGATAAATCAGTAAGGGGATTAAATTGTCATCTGCCTTAAAGTGAAAACATGGGCAGAACCCCAGAGACTCCATATAACAATCAGAAGACTATAAATATGCTACCTACATCTCTGTGCATATGTACCACGGTTAACACAGAAGGCGCTTGATAGATGTGAGGTTTCCCATTACTATGAATGTAAGGATAAGTGCACTCGGCCATTTCTCTACTTGCCTTTATTATACAAGAATTTTTTAACTCTATTGATGCACTGTCAGTATTATTTTAAGGAGTACCAGTCACTCCATGTGCACTTGGCTACTATTCATTTAATAATCATTCGCTGGACACTGATGGAGCTTTGTGCTCCAAGCTGGGAGTGAAGACCAGTGAAAAGCATCCCCGTCACAGAGAACCCAGAAGAGGAGCCAAGCAGGCACGGAAGCGGGTCACCGCCGCGTGGCATGATCACAGGACGCGAGAGGTGTGATCTAGAGATCCCGGGGCTCACAGAGGGGTGGGGATCCGCAAGCTTCCCCCCGCCATAGCCATCATTCACTCAGCCATTCACCTCATGCTAGATGTGTAGGTTATTTCCAACTGGGTCGTTAAAAATACCATTAAACCTGGTTAAAATTAGTACTTAGGGGCATGCATGTTTTTAGAATGTTGTTCCTTACCGTGGCATCCACTGGTGGGGTGCAAGGGCCTCCTTCCTTATGCTCAGGCAGCATTCTGACAAAATAAAAAATAAGTTGAGTGTGAAGATAGCCTCGCTATTGTCAGGCTTTCAGTTCTCAGATTATAGGCACATCGGGACCGTGGTGGGGTTACAACGGGTGGTCGGCTTGTAACACCCAGCCAACCTGAGGCAGCACAGCTCTGGCATGGGAGGCCTGCCTGAGGACTGCGGCCGGCAGCAGGAAGGAGAGCTGCAGGGGAAGGAGGAGCTGCTGGGGAGCTGCCGGTCCCCCTGGAGGAGCTCGCACGCTGGCTTTCCTGATGAACTCTGCTGTTCTCATAGTCAGAGGAGCTCAGGACCTTGTTGTTGCTGAGAATGGCTGTGGCTCCCTTTGGGGGAGCTCCGGTCCTTACTTTGAGCGTCACTTTCTGGCTCTGGAGGGGAAGATGGCGCCCTGCTCAGTGTCCTGGAGGAGCTTCACGCTGGCTTCCCTGACATGGACACAGCTGTTCTCACCACTGGAGGCGCTCAGGAGTTCGCTGTCACTCAGCATAGCTGTGGTACTTTGGGGGGAAGCTCTGATTCTGACTTGAGGTCACTTCCTGGCCCCAATGCAGACCCCTCAGCCTGCTGACACAGATCCTTCCTCCCACTGGTGCAGCCTTTCTAGCTTCCAGCCCTAACCTTGAGGCCTTCCCAGCACAGATCCATGAAAGAAACCTTCATGAGGCATGTCGCGGGCGCTAGATCTCCAGCTGGACTCAAGCAGGACAGTGCTGTGGGCCCCAGGTCCTCCGCTGGAGCCCTTGAGCTTTAGTGTGTGGACAGATTTCCTGCACTGTTTTGTACTAAACTCTCTGAACACCTACTAAGAAATCATCGTGCAGATTATGCACCCTCCGTAGAGCTTTCCCTGCCAACCCCGAGCACAGCAGCGGCTTGCTCCTTCCTTATCCACCACTTCTGTTTCTCTTTTTGTGAGTGACCACTGGCAAATTCACTCCTGGAAATTTTGGTGGTTCTTCTTGGCATTGATGAACTCTGTGGTAAAATACTGTATCGTTGTCTCTGACAGTTATTACAGACATTGCGCCCTGGTTTGTCATCTGCCTTTTAATTTGAGTGACCCCTGCTCCTTGGGAACACACCATGTTGAGGATGGTAACAGGGCTCTAATATCAGCAGTAAAACTGTTTCTTGGAGCAGGTGGCCCTGTACTGAAGACCCCTCCGCACGAGGCACTCACTCTTCTGCATCAGACCGTGGTGTAGTTCTGAGTTCCAGCTCTTTCCAAACGGAGAACAAGATCCATCTGTCCTTGCGTTCCACACAGCCCATCTGAAAAGATGACTGGACATCTGGAGAGGGCGCTGCCGATGTAGCTGGAGCCCGGTGGTAATGATTAACTGGTAAGTCGGAAACTGAACTGAATATGAAAAAAGCAACCCAGATATCATCAGCACTGGAGTCAGAAATGCCGTGATACAAAAGAAGTCATAATGGGGTATTTTGGATCAAAACAATGTACCCCAGAAGTCTTATGTGTTCATGGGTGGGGCTTTGGAAATTTTATCAGGCCATGGGGGTGGACGAGTCATCGATGAGTTAATCCATCAATACGTTTGCAGCTGATTATGCCTTGCGGTAGGAAGTAGGTCACGGGGGCCCTGCACTAGAAGGGCATGTTTTCCTCCACCAACCCTTCGCCATGATGCTTCTGCACGGATTCCTCTAACCGTAGACTGAACCCTCTGAACCACAAGCCGAAGGAAACCTGTCTCCCTTAAGTTGTGTAGGTCGGTATTTTGTCTTATCAACAAGAAGCTGGCCGCTTACGCAGCCACTGGTGCTCACCTACCACTGCTAGGGCTGCTGTCCACGAGCAGACCCGCCAGGGCGCACAGGGAGACTCGGCTGCCAGCACCACTGAGCTCCGCGGAGCCGGTGGGAACGCGCGAGGCTCAGCTCTGGGCTGTGTGCGTGCGCGTGCCTCCCGCGGATGGGCTCGCACCTGCTTAAACTGATTCACAGCACAAAGGAAAGGGTCTCGCGGTGTTCCGCACGGGGACAGAGCACAAGGGAGAAGTGCCCGTGCAGTCTGGGCAGTGGACAGGCAGGAGGACCTGCCTCCGGGCGCGATGCGTTCGCGGGCAGCGCAAACATTCCCCATGGGCTGGCGCACCAGGGAACACCCAGGAGGGCGGCACAAGTCTAGGGCCACTTCCTCCCCCAGCCACCCGGCACAGAGAAGAGCCCGTGTGGCCCAGCAGATCGTTCCGTGGCTTCCTGTTTGGGATTCATTAACTGCTCCTTAGCACGCTTTAGAATTCCTTCCAGGCCCAATGTCAAGCTCCTTGGGTTAGGGCTCGCTCAGTCAACCTACATCACGCTGAGGAGGCAGAAGAAAACAATGACATGTTTTAGTTTCTTATGTCCTTAGTCACCCTGATACCTCACAGAGGCTGTCTGCTCCCAGATCCGTCTAAAATCATCCCAGGGGATGTCTGGTCCCCTCTGCCCTCCTCATCTTCCTGGGACTCTCCCATGACCTGCTGGCCCCAAAGCCACTTACTAAAAATTTTATCTGGATGTGCGCTTGCTGATGCCCACAAGCTTGAGAAAGAGGGGCCAGGCTGATCTCAAGCTTGGACGCGCTGGGCACCCAATCTGCATTAGTGAGAGGCCTCAGGGAAAGACCCCAGGAAGCAGCATGAAGGCCACAGGGTGCCGGGATGCAGGAGCTAGTCGTGACTTTGATTTGCATAGCACCTCTTAGCAGGACAGTCTTAGCCGGACCGGAGTTCCTCAACACCTTGGGAAAGCCAGCACAGCTGCTGCCTTGTCTAAGAAGGACACGGAGGAGAGCAGTTCCTGTAGGTGCCTTGGGTGGGCTTTAATCTGGGAGTCGGGTCAGTTCTCAGGAGAGTTAGGAGTTACAGATAAACAAGAGACAAGAAGGACAGGTCAGCCTTCCCAGTAGGGGTAGGCGATGAGGATGGGCAGGGTGAGGTGACATATTTCACAGACCTTCCTCTAAGGTCAGCATTGCCAATTATTTGATGAAACATAGAGAGACTGAACAATGATTTCTTTAAAAGGAAGCTGAAATCTTTTCAGTGCGTTTTAGTGGCCAGACACCTATGTTAGGGAGTGGAGCTGAGTCCTGCCCTACAGACAGGTTCAGGTCTGAACCGCTGGAGCCTGGAATAGGCCCTTCCTGTGATGCTGATAGCATGTGTTTGTACTGGGTGAGTCACACTGGACGAGGGTGGGCTGTGAGCCCATGGCAGGTGTCCTCGCAGGACACACAGGGAAGACACAGGAAAGAAGTCCATGCGAGCACAGCGGCAGGGCTGGGAGGGGACATCTGCAGGCCAACAGAGGCCAGGGTCACTGGCAGGTGCCAGAAGCTAGGAGAGGCCGGGAACAGATTCTCCCATGGAGCCTCTGGTGGAGACAAATCCTGCTGATGCCTTGAGGTCGGCATCTGTCCCACAGAACTGTGAGGGCACACACTGCTGCAGTGTGAGCCACCCAGGCAGTGAGGTTGGTTATAAGCGCACTGGGAACGGGTCCGTTTAGCCTTTTAGTAGTGTTATTTAGTAGATGCAACAGGTCTCTAACTTACACAGGTGACTAATAGAGCCGAAGTGGGGCGCATGCAATAGAAGCAGTATGCTGAACTGTGAGCTGATTCTTTCCTGGCTAGCATTGTGCAGCTCCGTCCTCTCTCTTGGTGCTGGACAGAGGCAGCAAAGGCTGTCCCCACCTTGCCCTCTGATCCCAAGGACAGGACAAGACCCGCTCCGGCAGTGCCCTGCTGTCAGGGTTGCTACGTTGTGTCAACATGAGAAGCTAAGCAGGTGCTCTTTACCGTAAGCATCCTGAGCCTGGGCAAGAGGACAGGCGGGAGGTGGTACGTGGGGAGTAGCCTGTGCCCTACATGAGGGAGGAGAAGTTTTGCTCTTGTTGCTTTGCTGTCTTCTGCTGCCATGAGCTGTCGTCCCTGTGCTGTGCCACCCTGCCTTGGAGCCAGCTGATTGCAGACTAAACCTGCACAAGCTGTGAGCTAAGTAGAAGTTCCCTTCCCTGACCTGGGCAGTGGGTGTTTTGCCTCAGCAATGAGAGAAGAGTAACCGAGACCCTTGTGCTGCTGAAGGCACTGCCTTTCGGATGAGCGGAAGAGCATGCTTTTCCAGCTTAATCGCTTCAGACTTGGGCAGGGCTCTCCAGACAGAACTCCGCCCTAAAGCAGGGAGTGTCCCCTCTGGCTTCAGAATGGAAGGAGAAAGGCAGACCAATAAGAAATGGCCAAGCAGCAAGGAGGACCAGACACACGGGGACAGGACAGCAGACGCCATCACGCCGTCATGAGCCTGAGTGGCTGGGTCTGCCAAGTGGGCCACCGAGCTGCAGATGGCGAATGCTGATGCTCTGGGACCCAAGCCCGGTGTACGGGGGAACGGCAGGGCTTTTCTTTCTTTGCTCTGCCTCTTCTGACCCGTGACTCCTTTAACACCTCACATGCCCTCATCTTCAAGTTTTAGAATTTTCTAGACCAAAAAGCTCAAAGAGGGAAGCTGCCAGTAGGAAGAATACCTAGGCAACAGAGTACTTTTAACTTTCCCAGACAAACAATGTTTTTGTTGTGTGGCTTCTGTTCCTGCCTAAACGCCTCCCTTCTGCCTAAAGCTGTAGAGGACCCAAGAACCCCCCCCCCGTAAGCCCCAAGACTTCTAGCTCTGTTGCCCTAAGTGGACTTTTCTCTCCATCGTGGGTCTGTTAACAAGGCAGGGGGCTACACTGATGAGAAAAAAGAAAGTTGTTTATTCCAGACTGAAATCACTGTTTACTGCAAAACGTTTGGGTTCTGGTGTTTTGTATCGAGGTAGATAATTAGCAGGCATGCAAATTAGACAAGATAATGAGCCGTAATTTCTTCGACCCTGTGGAGGCGATTTGTAATGAAAAGGGACAGTGAAGCAGGGGTTCGGCACCCATGCGACAGCACATGACGTGTTTCAGCAGATGGCACACACCGCTCGTTTCGCTGGGCTCCTGCAGCGGTGACCTTGGCTCTGGGGCTCCCCTCCCCCGCCCCAACCTGCTAGGAGGAAATAACCGGTGGATGCCCTGGACAGCTCGCTGACAACATACCCGGCCGTGGGCTTCCCAAGAAAGGAAGAGACGTTCTGTTTATTAGCTCCTGATGGGTCCGCTATGGGTGGCGTTTGGGGAGCAGCCTGTGTGCAGAGGCTGAGGCAGGAGGGGCCCAGCTGGGGGCCACCTGGGCTCTGGGCGAGATGCTGACTCAGAACCAAGGAAGTGGGGCCGGTTGAACTGCGACTGCAAGACCAACGGCGGTCGGCAGGGGCAGCACCTGCCTCTGTCCTGGGGTCAGGAGGTTAAGGTCCTGCGCGGCAGCGGTTCCCGCTTTCTCGGAGGTCTCCAGCTGCCCGCGCCTGGCACAATCGCTAGCCAGGGCGACCGGAAGCGACCGGCCCCCGGGGCTGTTTCCGGCTCGCTGGACCTGGGCGCGCAGCTCCAGGCAGGGCCGGTCCCAGGTGACGACCCCTCCCTGCAGCTTCCAGCGCCTGCGGGAGGGAAGTGGGAACCGTGGAAGTCTCGAGAAAGCCCTGCGCCAAGGGCGCGTTCCTGCCTCTCGCACGATGGGGGCGCGTGCGCACGCAGGTAGTGCGTTTGTGGGGAGGAAGAATCCTAGGTTACAATGAGCAGAGGAGACCCCAGATCCTTCCGTTGGCCGAGGAGGCCCTCCAGGGGCAATGGAGGAGGAAACTTCCGGTCTGCCTGCAGAGAAAACCAAGACAGGACAGGGTCTTCCAGGTGTGGAAGGACCCGACGTCTGGGCTGGTGACCCAGTGCTTTACCAAGCGCGACCCAGCACCCTCAGGCCTGTGTGCCTGTTCAGAACCAGTGCCTGAGCTGGGCGTGGCAGTGTTTGTAGTCCCAGCATCTGAGACTCTGAGGCAGGAGGACCGCAACGTTCAAGGCCATTCAGTGAGACCCTGACTCGAAATTAGAAATAAAAGCAGCCACAGATGCAGCTCAGGGGCAAAGACCCAAATAAATGAGCCTACTGTTGGGCGGGATCTGAGGACTCCACGGCCCTGGCCCGAGCATCTGTGGAGCCAGGCTTGTCCCGATACCCCGGGGACAGGGCAGGGGACACCGAGTCCACCGCCGGGACTGTGGGTCCTGCTTCTGCACCTGCGCGCTTCCACTAGTGGGCACAGGTCAGTGTTCAGCAGCGACCCCTTGCGCCCTCCCAAGTGACACTCCTGTGGGTTCAACAAAGCATTCCGCTCTGTGGCAGGCCCCGACTCCGTTCCTCACGCAGGACCGCAGCGCCCACAGCGTGCTTTCCCCTCGGCTGCCTGCGTGGGGGGGACACAGGAAACAGTATGTCTGCTCCCCCTGATCCCTCAAGGCGTGAACGCGTGTGTCCAAGCAGCGGCGGGTGAGCCGGTGCGCCTTGCCCCCTCGTGCACTGTGCTGCATTTCTGGGCATTCGTAAGGTTTTGTTCAGCGTTTTCCTTTCATTGTTCTGATGGTAGCATTAGCCCAATTCAGTACAATCTCACCTGGAAATCGGCTTTTACAGCCGCGGGAGCAGGTTGGAGGCGAGTGGACCGTGCGAGGCTACGAAGTGAGAAGATGGGACGGGGACTGGGCAAAGAAGCGGAAATGGAAATCACTTTGGGGAGCACAGGCCCCAGGTTTGATCCCTAGTACTGCATGGCGTGCCGGCCCCATGCTGAGCCACCCACCGAAACGGTCTGTGGTGGCCTCCACCTGTAATCCCGGTGCTGGGGAGGCTGAGACAGGAAGATCACTACGAGTCCTGTCCACTGAGACCCTGTACCAGAAAATGTCACTGGGTTCTTGTCTGGGTGACACGTAGTGGATGGAGCACCACCCCTGCGATTTGGTATACGAAACTGTTTGCTGTGGACGAGATACTGTGACGTGTTGGGAAATAGGCTGACGATGAAACACAAGAGGACCTTCTCTGCGCCTCGGCAGTCATCCTCACGCTCACGTTTCCCATGACACACAGTATCTGCACCAAAGACTTCATAGCAGGACATCATCATTATAATGGTCGGGTCTAAGGGCCTTATGGAGAGGGGACAGGTGTGAGACTTATAAAACAGCAGTGACACTCAAGAGTTTGGTTTGCTCCAAAGTTGCTTGTGTTTCGACAAAGGAAAGAACTGCCAGTCCCTCCTCTCCATCAAAAGCTGACAGTTTGGCTGCTATTCATTCACCTGTTGAAAGCTTTGTTTGAACTGTCAGGGGATCCACGTGCCTTCCTCAGACGAGGCTCTTGGCAGACAACTTGTTTCATTTCGTGGCTGTGGAAACTTGTGGCAGTATCAGCCAGTATGCCTTGCAGTCATGGTGTGGCGATATATGTTCTGGAAGGTGGAAAGGCATTTTACTCCTTGAAGTTAGAAATTTATCTTGCAGCTCAGCCACCGGTGCTTTCTTTATGCAGTCATAAATTGTATGACTTTGTGGACCAACTTGTTGCACCTATTTCAAAAAGTAAACCAAATGTCCGTGTGACAGTTGCACCCATGGTATCACATGGACTATGGACACACTCCTGCCTCTGCATGCAATGGGGCCAGTGCGTGGACCAGCACAGGAACCATTCACAATAACAAAGTGGAGATTCCTGAAAAAAACATTGGAAGTTTACAACAGAGAAATGCATAGTATAGTATGGTGACCAAAAAAACAGCAGTATTGATACCATCAGCATTACATTGTGAGGACAGGATTGATGGTGGGGCTGGGTATGGCAGCACACATCTGTGATTCCAGCCCTCGGGAGGCTGAGGCAGGCGGGTGGACCTCTGTTACATAGTTCAAGGCCAGCCTGGACTACATAATGTCTTAAAACAAACTAACAAAAAATACTGACAGTGGATCCTCAATACAAATGAAGCCAGTAATGGGCACATTTTACAACAAAACAGAAGGCAGGTGGATGTCCCCGAGGAAACATGGAGCAGCTAGGATGGTACAGGAAACACAGAGCGCCGATCTGTGGTCCTAAGCATGTCAGAAGTAAATAGTTTCATGGTTTACAAAGAAAATAACAGGCACAAAATATCACACAAGTGCCGGCCAGATAGCTCAGCAGATTAAAGCGCCTGCTCAGGCAGACACAGATGTGGGTGGTTTGATCCCCGGTCTGCTGTGCCAGCCCCATCCTCGAGGCGTGCTGAGAGGGCAATGGAGACTGGGCATGGTGGTGCTCATCTGTAATCCCAGCCCTTGGGAGGCTGAAAACAGGAGGATCACTACAAGTCTAATCTCTGTAGTGAGACCCTATAGTCCCCGTAGACCTGGCCCTAAAATACAAAAAAAATCACACAGAAATTTTCTTAGAGAACTGGGGCAGGAGATGATAAATGGTCAGTCACAGCAGGGGAAGAACAAGGTGTATCTGCCCAAGAACGCCACAAAAGAATTCTGGGGCAGAGCAGTGGACAGACAGGTGAGACAGCAAAGGAACTTCCTACGGCAGCGGCAAGACCAGCAAGATGTCAGGTGCGATCTGCTAAAGAAGGAAGGCAAGACGCACAGGCTGTCGGAGTATGTGATCCTCGAGTAGTAGTAGACAGGCTGTTCTTGTGTGAAAGCTGCCTTGGGTGTGGCCATTGATGTACAGATTATTTCTGTGGTTGGCTTTTGCTTGTATTTTCTCTTTTGTATTTTAGGGAAGGGTGTACAGGGTGTTCAGGGTCTCACTTTGCAGTTCACATAGGAACTTATTTCTGCTGTTATTTCTCAGATCTTATAAACAGGGAAATAGTTGATGTTAGAGATGTTGATGTTACTGGGCATGGTGGCGTATGCCTGTAATCCCAGCACTTGGGAGGCTGAGGCAGGAGGATCAGTGCAAGTTCGAGACCAGCCTGGGCTACAAAAGTGAGCTCCAAGCCAGCCTGAACTGCATAGTGAGACCCTGTCTCAAAAAGACAAAAAAAAAAGAAAAAGAAATGTTGATGTTTATTCCATATACTCATTACATATCGAAAATTTAATATTTTATTTTATCAGTATTTTATTTTTGCTGTTAATTACCCATTAATACAATAAAACTCATAAAATTAAAATTAATAATTCAGCGATAGAAATACTCTCAAAAAACAAATGTGGGCATTACACACCTATCATGTGTTTCTAAAAATTTGTTGTGAAAATAAATAAACAAATAAAATAAAATAAAAATAAAAATTTGTCATGATGCCTGCAGAGCTATGACATTTAGAACAGGGTGACCCCCACAAGGTGGGGAAAATTGGGGTGACTTTGGTGCGATTGGATCTGGTCGCATGGATTTGGCAGTAAAGTCCTCGGTCTCCAGCTAGATGACCAGTGCAGCCCGCACCATTTGGGCGTGGCCGGAGCTACTGTGTTAGTCGCTGAGGCAGCCGTGGAGAGACCCACGTGGTCTCTTTGGGAGTGGGTCGTCCACTGACAATTGCAAACATCGCTACGTGGCTTCCAATGCCCCCTGGGGATAGCCGTGTGGCCCGGCCAGAGGGCTCAGTTCCCACTTCCCTTAGTTGGTGACACCAGCTCCCAGCTTGCAGGGAGCCGGGAGCTGGGTGGGAGGACTCACAGGGACAGTGCTCAGTTGGTTGTTTTTTTTTTTTCCCAGAACCGGGGATCGAGCTCAGGACCTTGCACTGGCCAGGCAAGTTCTGTGCCCCTGAGCTATCTCCCAGCCCCTTGTGCTCAGTCTTGATTTTTCCTTTACCAAAGGGAAAATGCTGCCCCGTCTAAGTCGGCCTAAATTCTTTCCTGCAACTGCAGGACTCAAAGCACTTTGGAACTTGGCCTCCTGCAGCTTCTTCCTTGAGTTAGCTTTAGGTATGCATGGGCCCACAAGGAGGGCAAAGGGAAGGTGGCATCCAGCCCTGCAGCCCATCCCCCCTGCCAGAGACAGGGGCAGTGGTGGCTCTCACTGCCCGGTCCCTATCTTGTCCAGCTCCTCCCTTAACCTGGAAGGAAGCGACAATAGGGAGTGGGTTTCTTACACTAGCACAGTGCATTTTCCTCTTGAGATGCAAGTTCGCTGTTGGGTGGGCAGCGCCAGTTCTTTATTTGTCTTCAGTGTGAAGTCTGTGACCCTCAACAGGACCCACGGGAAGGATGGCGAGAGGCTAATTTGAAGCAGTGTGGTAGAGACCGGGTTGAGAAATAGGCAAGCGTCTTAAACACTGCCCAGGATCCCCTTAAAAAGACGTCTCATAAAAAAGACTAGAATGAGTCACCAGATGAAGAGGTGAGTGGAACCTGGGAGGGTAGAGAAACCAGGCCCTGTGTTCATAGGATCGGACCCCGCAGCGTCTGCGTGGCGGAGTCAGTGCTGCCCTTCCACGTGCAGGACCAGGAGTCTGCGCGCTCTTGCCCACCGCCAGACCTCTCCGCACTAAGCTCAGCTGCTTTCCGCTGGGCTCAGAGGTGCCAGCAGGCTCGGGAAGCAGATGCCCACTGCCAAGCCCACCGCTGCTTTGGATTAGAGATGGGGATGCTGGGGATCACCCTAAAATGAGCACTTTCAGAAGATGTTTTGCAAATGCCTTGCCTTAGTCATTGTCGCATCGATGGGACAGACCCCTGACAGCTGCAGTTCAGAAGAGGAGGGCCTGGCTTTTGGTTTGTGGCTGCGGCCCAGATGGGCTGCGAGGCAGCCATGACAGTGGCGGAAGAGGAAAGTGGCTCAGCTCCGCGGCCGGGAAGCGGAGCGCTAAGGCGGGCGGAGGAAGACAGGAACTGGGAGCCCCTCCCGGCCGCCGCCCAGCCCAGGCTGGCCCTGGCTGCGAAGGGCACTTCCCGACCTCCCGGCCCTTCCCTGGTGCAGTGGTCTCCCCTTGCGGTTTGTGTTACCTTATGCACATTGCACTTGGTATCTTTGCGTCCCTGCTGTCGCTTAGAGGACAGGAAAAGGGATTTTATGGGCATTTTAAATGGCAATCAGAGCTCTAATTGATTTGCTTCCTGGGCCCCGATTTCCATTCCTTACTGTGCTGTACATTTGGGGCTGGGGACACCCATGTCCAGCAAGGACCAGGGTGGCTGCGTGCTTGGAGCCAGCATGTATGCTCTTGTTTCTGTATTCTTGGTGCTCCCGCACTTGAACCTGAGGATCCTGACCCAGCCCCGGACGCCAGGCCTGCTCAGCTCCTCCGCCATCGCGCCTTTGACTACAACAATCCAGCTGGCCCACAGCCCCAACCCGACGGACTCCTCAGCAAACTGTCACTCAGAGCCAGTCCTCCTGCTGTCCCAAGTCACCCCAGGACCGGGTTCCTGATAGCCAGTGTCCACCTGTGGCCCCGACAGCATGCTGGGATTGATCAGAGGATTTGATACTGAATTTGCAAGGGTACCTGCCCTGCCTTAGGAGTTCCTTCTGGGGGAAGCCCTCGGACAGACACTGGGCAGAGCTCCGTCCTCCCTCCTTTTCTGTTCAGGACTAGCCATGGTACCCCATGTGGAGCTCTGGGTGAACAGTGGCTTTCAGGGGCTGTGGGTCTAGGTTCTTCCTGCCTGATGGTCATTCTGTGCCTGAGATTATGTTGAATTTGTTTTTGCAGCCCTAGAGATGGGCCTTCTGCTGGGCTGCCTGCCCAATCCATTTCTGTTTTCATTTTTTAAGTTTTGAGACATGGTTTGCCACATCACCCAGCCTAAACTTGAACCCTAAAGGACGGCCATGACTTCGCTGAAATCACCCCTATTCTTCATTTGCTTTGTTGGCTGGAGGTCACACTGCTCTGCTAAACGAGGATGTCTTCGGTGGCCACAGCAGCTTCAAGGCAGTCTCTTTCAAGCCATGATCCCGTCGCGCCCACCCTGGACTGCTGCACCTCACAGCTCCTCTCCCTCGGTTCTTTTTCCTCGTTTCCACTGCGATTTTCTTGGTTCTTGAAAAGACGAGAGGTTCTTTGCTGTGTGCTTTCTTTGTCTGTTTTGAGTGCTGGGGCTTGAACCTGGGGCCTGCACTCTGACCTACATCCCTTTAGAGACAAAGTTTCACTAAGTTGCTACATGTTGGGCTTGGATTTATAATCCTCCTGCCTCAGCCTCCCAGAGTGTTGGGATTACAGGCGAGTGCTGCTACTGCACCTGGCTGGTGAGCTCTGTCCAGTTGTACCCTGGGCTGTCATCTGCCACTGGGGGTCCCTGGGTCCTAGCTGGCATGTTCGGAGGTATCTCCCCCATTTACTTGTAAAGTAGAGTTCCTGTATCCAGTCTGCTGGCTCCAGTTGCGGTTCAGGTTTCAGGGTCTCTCATTTTTCTCTGGTGTGCCTGGTTGATCTCTAGAAGCTGGGCTCCTGCAGCTCCCCAGGGCTGACCTGCAGCTATCTGCCCATGAGTGTGACGTGAGAGCCGGACCCACAGGACGAAGGTACTTCCTGGGCTGCTGTGCCCAGGCAAGGGGCTGTGGTGAGCCCCCTTTCCCTGTAAGCCACGCTGCAGGCTGCACAAGGCTCCCTCTGATTCAGGGCAGTAAGGGGGTTCCAGCTGCCTTCTGTGGCTGGCCTGGGGAGGGACAGCTCGGCCTGGTCACCTGCACTGGCTGTGAGGCTGGGCACAGGACATCCTGTCTCTGTGCTTTTCCTCTGTGTCTAGTGAGCCTGTCCATCTTACCTCCTCATCTCTGGCCCAGGCAGGCGCTTTGGTCCACTGAGCTATCTGGCCGGCCTCCAGGCTGCTCCTTCTGCGGATCCTTCTCTGCGTATTGCGCAGGTGATTTCAGGCCTCCTCCCTGGCCCAGCTCTGTGCATACCACACGTGGAGGAGGGGCCAGGTTCAGCCACGGGGAGAGCACCGCTCCTCCGGGGAGAGTGGCCAGGGGTGTCCACACCCAGCCCCCATGCGACCTGCGCACACACCTAAGAATTCTAATACTGATTCAAAATAACCGTCTAATAGTCTATGTTTAATTCCCCAGTCACCCCTACCATATCCTTTGTAATTCTTAAAAACCTGGGTCTCTACTCAGTGGCTTTTTTTCTTGATTTGCTTTCTTTTCTTTTAAGGTAATGCAAGCAGATATCCATAAAGAAAAGGATAAGATTCACTCTTGCCACTTCTATTTTTTAAAAATTCCACAACAAAACAAGTGGAGAATAACAACAGGTCCTGCACCGCGCACAGTGCTCTTAGGAGAATGGTCACAACGCTCCAGCCCACACAGATCGCAGACGGACAAGGCTTTCTGTTACAGAGGAGAAGCAGGCGACGAAAGCGTGGCATTCTCTCAGCGTTGGGGGCCCACGCCCAGGCCTTCACACTGAGCTGCATTCCCGGCTCCTCTCCATTCTCCACACTAACACAGGGCCCCACTGGGTCCCTGTGGATCTTTATACACATACAAATAACATTTTGATCATATCTACCTACCAGTTATTCTCTTCCATACCCCTTCCTCTGTATCATTTGTCCAACTTCTTCTGACTCTGCAATTTTTCAAAAAAGCATAATGGTTACAAAAATTTAGGGGCCATGGAGATAGCTCAGCAGCGTATGGGCCTGCCCGGTAAGCACAAGGTTCCGAGTTTGATCCCAGACCCGACGTGCTGGGCCAGCCCTGGGACTCCAGGTGCGCTGTGCTGGCCCAGAATTAGGCAGAGTGACGCACGCCTGAAATCCCAGTGCTGGGGAGGCTGAGACAAGAAGATCGCTGCATTCAGGACCAGCCTGGGGGGCTGCAAAAGTGAGCACAAGGCCAGCCCAAACTGTATAGCAACACCCCATCTCAAAAAAAGAAAATTTATATTTGGACATAAAATAGACCCAGCAATCATTTTAAAAGTCTACTCCACTTCCTGCATTTTGTCCTCGCCCCATAGCCTAAAGAGTGACATCAGTGACTCGGCGTGAGTCTGGCTGCTGTGGAGCTTAGACCTTGGCGCTCGCCTTGAGCTCTGATGTCCCGCACCTCCTGCCCTGTCTCCAGGGCTGGAATGAACCAGGCCACGATCACTCAGGAGCACGGGCCGTGGTGCTGTCACTGCTCAGCCACCAGGGAGGGGTGGGGGCCGCCTCCCCTGACTCACGGCTCTGCTAGCTGACCCCTCTCCCTGCGGACTCAGGAGCAGAAGTGAAGAGGAACAAAAAGCCAGGGAAAGAATGCACGCATCCCTCACGCAATGACTGAGTCCTAGCCCTGCATCTAGGCTGTTAGGCGAGCAAGTCATTAAATGAGGAACTGTGCGCAGCACATGCATTCAGAAAATGGTCCAAGGGGCTGATGAGACGGCTCAGCCAACTAAGCACCTGCTTAGATAAGCTCAGGCAAGCGCAGGGACTGTGGTTCAATCCTGGGCACCACATGCCGTGCCAGCCCCGCCCCCAGGGTGGACTGAGCTGGCCACAGAGCCTAGAGGTAGTGGTGTACACCTGCAGTGCCAGCACTGGAGAGGCTGAAAACAGGAGGATTACCATGAGTTTGAGCTGCATAGTGAGATCCTACAACAACCAAATACATTTAAAAGAAAAAAAAAATAGTCAAAGGGAACTCCAACTTGAAGACCTTGCTTTTATTTGCGTAACTTTTATAGGCAGTACTGTAATAGGCAGACCAGAAACTGCAGTACTGTACTAACGGTACAGCCACCAACAATTAATAGTGCCATGCCAACAAGGTACGCTGTACCCAGGAAGTACACTGAGGCCCTAGAAACAAGATATGATCAACTGTACAAAAAACAAAGACAAAAGAAAACTAGGTCCAAGCAGCGAGTCTTAAGTCCAAACAGCTGCTGACCAAGTAGGTTGTTGACCAAGGCATATGGGCGCATTGGCTTATGGGAGGCTGAGAATGTACGGATAGTCTGTTCTGTTAAGTTACAGTGCCATGGTCATGGAAGTTAGGACTTTTAGTTGGACAAGGTGACACAATGCTGTCATCAGTGCTTGGGAGGCTGAGGTGGGAGGATCGCAGTGAGACCCAGGCCAGCCTGAACTTCACGGCAACAACCTGTTTCAAAAATCCATCACTGCCACAGCCAAACCATCAAGATAAAGTAGTAACAAAGGGTCCGTCCACGGTGGTCTTGATTCATACAGTGGCGCTTGGACCGATCCTCTCTGCTCCCCCACTAGACTTGCTGGGTGTCTACCTGGGGAGACTGGCGAGGGAGGAGCTGTTCTCACTGCGTGTGGGCACCTGGTCATGCTCCGTCGAGCCCTGACTGAGCAGGCGGGTCCAGCTGGGAGTGGACGGAGGAAGCCACGGCTCACACCGAGTCCAAACTGCCCCCACCCTGGGTCCATTTCTCACAGGTAAGCAGGATATTGTATCGATCCTGTTTTCCCGTCTATTTTTCTCCAGCTTCAGCGCTCAAGCTAGCATACGATCCTTGAGATGTTCTCAAAGGCTCCGAGAGCAAGCGAGCAGATGCACAAGGACTCGGCCAGGAAGTGCTGCCCTGCCCCAGGCGGGGCTGCTGGCTGACATTCCTCCAGCGCTACATCAAGATGGTTTCAATCAAGGCACAATGGAGTGGTCAGATAGTCAGGACACCAGACTGATTGCCCTGACCTTTCTTCTGAAATCAACCCACTTCCTTCGGTTCTTTTGTGTCGCTTCATCTTTTGTGTGTTGCTGCCGATGTATACAGCAGCAGGGAGCCGGAGCTGGATTTGCAGCAGATGCAGCACGCTAGCGAATCTTGTCACTTGCTGAAAAGCTGTTTAAACTGTGAAGGTTCGGCTTCTTTCTCCCACCAGATTCTTTCTTTAGGCTTTTCACCGAGCTTCGCCTCCCGTGTTGGGAGCATCAGCAGAGCCCTCCTGTGGATAGTTTAAAAACTGTAATTTGCTGTTCTTATAAACTGGCTTTCTGGGGTAGACGATTATGTCGGCTTTGTGTGTCAGCTGGCGGGTTTTGATCCAGTGAGCAGGGGACTTTAATTGAATGTTTTTGGCACCATGTGCAAAATGAAC
>PVKN010011500.1:0-21582 GCA_004027915.1 Capromys pilorides | reverse complement strand
TCATTAGGCTGCAGGAATGATACAACAGAATACATACACAAAAACTCATGATTATACTTATTCATTAGCATACAGTGTCAACTTTTTAGTAATGTAATATGTTGTTAGTGTCAAAAAAGTAAGTTTGAGTTCAAAGAAATATAAGACTAGTTTCCCATGATTGCTTTTTTCCAAAGGGTCCTTAATGTGGGCTTTTATTTTATAGTACAGATTAGATAGTACATTTACCTGAAAAACACCCCAAGGGAGAGCTGCGACCTCCCCCCACCCCCAGCACCAGGGATTGAACTCAGGAAAGCACTTATTCCACTGAGCTATCTCCCTGCCCCCACCATTTATTTTTAAAGACCAATTTTAGAAAGTTTTTAGTTCATTCTCTAAGAGAATTTTTGAGTGCACATATCACTAAGTATTAAATGTCCAATAATTTCAGTTACACTAGCTCAGATTTTCTTATTTCGATGTGTACATTTTAAAAGGTGTGCATCCTGCCATTTCCTAGTTTCATTAGGTCTGTTGAAAATGCCATTTTGTGCCAAACCTGCCCTCGTGGTCACCATCATTGCTGTCTTGCTTTCCTCAGCTCTTTGGGAGAGGTGGGTTTGGGGGTGAACAACAGCCATGGGCTTGTAGACCATCTTCTCTGGTACAAGGAAAAACTATTTCTCAACACTGAGCTCAGGTCCAAAGGTTTGGACTCCCTCACTCCGCAGATCAGAGGTCAGGCCTGAATTGCTGCAATTTGTGGTTCAATTCTGCCGATATGACAGAATTTCACAGCTACGGTGATTGTTTTTTTCCCCTTCTGCACTCAGACTAAGTTGGGCAGTTAGCAGTGTAATTTGTACAAGTCAGCCCAGGGCACCCAAGTTTAATGAGTAACTAGCTGGTACCTTAGTTTCTCTGGTACAAGGTGCATATTATAAAAGGGGTCAAATGTCAACACACAGAAACTCTGGGATGTTGAGAAGTGATAATCTCTGAGCGACCATCTATGAATCATACTTAAAAATTCAGTGATTCTTGTTTCTTTTTAAAAATTCATATATGTTCATTTGTTTGGCTACTAAAAAGGTAGATATGTTTGTTAAATGTTACGAAAAAAGAATTGGCTGGCTAGGGCTTACTGACCAAGTAGTAGAAACTAAAATTTCAGGCTTATTTAACTCAGGAGCTCTTTGGTTTCTTAAAAACTTTCCAAAATGTGTCAGCTTTTTCAGAATCCAGGGAAAAAACTGGAATGCCAGGTATTTTGGAGCCCATGATAAGTATGAGGATCTGACATTCTGTGCTCTTTACCCCAGAAGTTAAACTCCTGTCTTTAGTTTGGATTTGAAAAATATCTCTGTGTAAATTTGATTACTTGTGGCTCTTGAAAAAATTATTAGGTGGTGGACCTTGAGAATCCATGAGTTTGTCAGTTAATTCTGACTCCTCGAGGTAGCCATGAACTGTAGTGATACACGTATCGGATCGTTTGTGCATTGGTCAGCTGTCCGTCGCTGTAGCAGTTGCCCAAGATAATCAGCTGATACAGAGGAAAGATTTACTTTAGTGCAGTGTTAGAGGCTGCACCTCATGGCAGGGGGTGCGCAGTGGAGCAGGGCTGCCCACATTGACCCTAGGAAGTGGAAAGGAGATGGAGAGGTTGCTGTCCCCTGTCCACTTGGGCAGCCTGCCCTAAGAACCCCCAGACCACCCACAGCCCCAGCCCTGAGATTCTTCCGCCTCCATTAGCATCATGGGCCGGGGGCCTCGGTCTTAATACACGGGCCTTTGGGAACATTTAAAATCCAAACCATGGCAATTGGTAATTTTTTTATAGCACAAATTTGAGTCTTCCACCTCTTCCAGACACTGAGGGGCAGAGCAATTGGTTCCTCAACAGAGAGCACAGATTTTGTCTTCAAGCCTCCTAGGCTTGAATCCCGGCTTCACTACATGCAGCTAAGGACCTTAGCTGTGCAGTGGCCTCCCTGTGCCACCGAGCCTCAGAGTTGTCCTCTCCACACTGAGCAGTCACAGGGTCTGCCCCACAAGGCCGTAGCAACAAGGAGCTACCGTGCCGCCGTACGTGGGCCGCTCTGCTCAGGGCTGTGTGGGGAAGCGAGACTCCTACGACTTCACTTGTCATTCCACCTGGCCCACCCAGTACCGCTCCACTTGATTTAGAGTTGATCATTCTTTGTTCCTTTCTTCAGGGACACAGTGCATAGCTGGAGAAGGTGACTAGGGAGCATTTTGGGGTGCATTTCCTTTGAATGTCATAGCTCACAATCTTCACTTTCCAGTTTAGCACTCTTCTTAGATGCTATCTTTTTTTTTCCATAGCTGATTTGCTGTCAATAGTAAAAGCTGTACAAGAAGATTAATCCAAATCATCTGGCTTCCTTTGAGAATTTTTTTCATGCTGCCAAGCAGCAGGAAATATTTGAGCTTACAAGAAATCCATAAATATATCATTCATATGAACTACATTCAATCTCTTATGGTAGGGCCGGCTAAATAGCTCAGTGGATTTAAGTGCCTACAAGCAGACGTAGGGCTAGAGGTTTGATCCCTGGGCATGGTGGTGCACGCCTATAATCCTAGCTCTTGGGAGGCTATAAATAGGCGGATCACTCCAAGTCCGACCTAGCAGTGAGACCCTGAATACCCTGTAGACCCTGACCTAAAAAATACAAATAAAAAAAATCTCTGATATATACTACAGATACTAGAATTCACACTTTCCAAAAATGGAAATAGTAAAGTGATTCTATTTTTTCATTCCACTTCTTTATTCCTATGAAATATAGCTTTTATTTTTTTAGAAATAGCTTTTCAATAAAAATATGATTTTAACTAAAAGCAGCAGTATAAAAATATGTGCTTGTTATTAAACAAGAGGTAACAACACCCTGCATGAATTAAACAGTAAAACGTTCACAGTGGGCTGGAATTGTGTGAGGCTTCAGTGCCACTGCAGTGACACAGATCTCAGTTCTATCCTACTAGAGTCTAAAACTGGCAGAAGGTGACCAGACCACCTTTAGGCCAGTGGCTGTAAGCTTGCCTTATAGAAAACTGCACACAATTCTACCGTGTTTGGCATCGGCGTGGCACTTTCACATCTCAACCCGGAGCCCTGAGGAGTGCTGACAGGGTCACCGGCCATTGTGGGACACATCTGGCGGGCTCTAGCGCCAGCTTCCTAGAAGAGTGAAGTTTAAGGCTGAGTACCAACTGAGTAGGCAGGTAGCTGGAGAGGGTATGGCTCACTGGGACAGCCTGTGTAAGGGAGACAGTGACACAATCAAGTCTTCAGGCCTTATTAAGGACTTTGATTTCTTAAGACAGTGGGAGAAGTGCGTAAGGGGTGAGAGGGTGTTACGACCAAATTGTATGATCTTTCAAGGTCTTGGTGCCTGTGGCGAGAGCTGGACTGGCTGCAGAGGGTGGGTGTGGCTAGGACAGAGCCAGTGTTCGGCGCAGCTGCAGTTGTCCTGCAGTGTTTCGCTTACCTGCTGCAGGGAGGCTCGGGTGCGGTGTTAATATCACCTCACTCGTTTACTTCATCTCAGAGAGCTTGCATGTCTTTTACTATGATAATATGCTGACAAAGAGGAACACTGAATCTATCATTATAGAAACAGAGAAAAACTAAACAGTCTGCACAAATCCTGCGTGCTCAGAATGGTGCTTTATATCTCTTTGAATTATCTCTACTTTATAGAGGTTATGGAATGCTTAATAAAGCTGTCCGCGCTCACTGGGCTAGTAAATGATTGATGTAGCTGTCTAAATTTTGTTCTGTTTCATCAGTATTGTACAATTGGGGCTGGGGAGATAGCTCCGTGGCACAAGTACCTGCCTGGCAAATGGAAGGCAGTGAGTTTGAACCCCGGTCATGCAAAAAAAAAAAAAAATTGTACAGTTAATTTTAAGACACTGTAATTTGCATGTTCAGTGCAAATACATTGGGTTTTTTTCATTGCTTTTATCCAACTGTGATGTAGATTGTTAGATGTTACCCAGAATGTAACCGTCAGGGGATGATGTTGTCACAGAATTAGATAAGGACTATGTGCATTGGGAAGTAAATAGTTTAACTGCTATGGCTTCGTAATTCGAGGGTGACCCCCTTTTTTTATTTTGAGATAATAATAGGATTAAAATTAGGTTATGATTAAGATTATTGCTTTTGTTCCCCCAATGCTATGACTGTGTACTAATTATTCTAATGAAAATTATTATGGCAAAATAGCTTTCAGTTGTAGCTGACGGTGGAGGCCATTTAATCCTGAGGTTCCACACTGTGCTCTGTGGCAGCCTGATGCCTCCTTGGCTTCTCCCTGGGGCCCCATTGGCATGTCTCCTCACATGCCCCCTACCTCCATTCCAACCCCTCCTGTTGTATTGGTTTATGTGTCTAAGTAGAATTTCCGTGGGAGAACAAGTGCTACAAACAAAAATCAAAATAAAATAACTAACAATAAAAATCATTTTGAACAGTACTGATAATTCAGCTCTTTATTTTTAGCAGATTATGGCTCAGACAATGAAACAATCTGCCTATAATCATAGGCAGGAGTAAAGCTGTAGTCGTCTCATTCCCATTCGGATGTGGCAATCACGGGACCCTATTGGGTCCTCGGACTTGAGACAGAGGGTGGGGCTTCAGATGACTTGATAGGGGCCGAGTGCATTATAGTTCCAGATATGAAATAAAGGTCAAAGTTTTGTGCTTGGGATATATTACAGTGCTTTGTCTAAAATACCTTTGGCCCGTACTTCAAATCCTCTTCATTTGAATATTTCTCTGTATCAAACCTTTTAGGATTAACCCAGAATCCCAGGTCAGAGTTTTTATTAGCCACTGCCTGGAAAAAGTACTCCTCCAAGAGTCTCAGTGCACTTTAAGGCAAACTAATAAAGCCACTTTCAAACCAACCTCGGTGAGGCAGAGGCTGGTAGCTGGACTCGTGCTGCAGCGTGCTGCAGTGGCTTCCGTGGTCCCGTCTGAGTGTTGGGGACAGCAGTGGTGGTCTGTTAGTGATGTATAGAGTGGGCCCAAGTGGAGTGGGAACTCCCAGCAGCTAGACAGTTCAACCTCTATAAAAGGAGATTAGCTCCTGTTTTTGTGAATCTATAATCATAAAATATAAGCTACATCTGTATTTCTTCCTAAACAGCATGTGGTAGACTGCAGTGTTGTGTGTTCTAAAGGAAAAACAACCCATCATTGTCTTATCCCTGTTTCCCATTTCTTCAAAAATAGGGCAAAGCCTTATTTTTCTTGCATGATTACTGGAGTAATTTGGTTCATTTTCTGGAGAAAATGATTCCCCAGTTTTTCATGCACACGTGAAATGTCTACTAAAATAGATAATCTGTCTTTCTTTTTTAAAAACTTTAGGATTTGCCTCAAAAGGACTCCAAAACCTGAACACAGAAATCCCAAGTGCACTGTCTGAATCTTCCCATACTCTTTGTTCCTCATCTGAGAAAGAACCAGACCAGTCAAGCTGGTGGTTTTGGTGAGTACACCTTCTGGAGTCCTTTTTTTTCCACTTTAGCAAGAACATAAACTTCCTTTCCCATTAACCAGGATATCTGCTTTTACTCAGCATATACGTGATGCATGTTTATGTGGCAACATTTGTGGTATGTTACACGTTGTGATGAGCTCCTTGCAACGGACAATCTACATACACCCTTTTTTCTTTTTTTTTTTTCCTGTCTTTTTGAGACAGGGTCTTGCTATGCAGTCCAGGCTGGCCTTGAACTCACTTTTGTAGCCCAGGGTGGTCTCAAACTTGCACCAATCCTCCTGCCTCAGCCTTCCAATTGCTGGGATTACAGGCATGTACCACCAAGATACATACACCCTTATGTCTTCATGAGCTTCATATCTTTGAGGCTGAGAGGGAGGGGACTGCTGCCATGTGATTTCGAGCTCCCATACACCAGAGGATGAGAAGTAATCTGTGTTTCTTTCAGGCTGCCTCTTAATCCTCCAAGAGGCCAGACGTATTTTATTGTGGGGGTAAAAGAAAGGGTTCTCTGTGCTGCAAGCTGCAGTAGGACTCAGTGCCATGGTATCTTTGTGATTTTTGAGCAATCCTCCAGCCCTCTCTAAACTGGTGTCCTTGCCTGCCACAAAAGGCAAAAGCAACTATCATGTCAGACTGACCAATTCACAGATTAGAGCAGATGTAAAAACTCTGTGACCATCATACATGTCTCTGTACATAGGGTGCACTGGGATTCTGTGAGTGATAATCCTATGTGCGCCAGTGCAAGGAGGGACAAGAGAGACGCAAGAGTTCTGTCAGCCTCGCTCTGCAGCTTGGGACACCAGCCCTCCCCAGCCCCAGCCTTCACCCTCAGCCAGCATGCAGTGGTGCAGGACACAGACCTCTGTGCTGGGGAAGGACTGGGTGACACTGTGAGGCCCTGTAATCACCTCAAACAAGTTTTCCTTTCTATACCTTCCATGCTGGTTTTAGACTCAGTCTATTGAATTCAGGGACTCATAAACATAGGTGTATTTTCTACTGTAAATTTTCATTTGCTTATTTAAAAAAAAGGAAAAATTGAAGAGAACCTGGAAAGTATAGAAAAATATCTGTGCATAACCTCAGAATCCAACAATAACTATAATTAATATTATATTTATTCCCTTTTTTGTTGACTGGTTTGTTTACATTCCTGTATGTCTTTAAGTTCTAGTTAGCTGGTTAGTATGGTAGGGAACATTAAAAAGATATTCTAATCCTATGGCTCTGCCATAATTTGTAAGCGATTTCCATACTGTTGAATATTTATTACATTATATATGCATATATGCTCTTATGTTCATTGCATTGTATTATAAATGCCGCTGTAGTGTCCAAATTTGGATATAAATCTTTACCTCTCTGATTATAAATTTCTGCACATGGCACCATCAGGCTAATGAGAATGAACAATTTAGTGAACACTGTAAGACTTTAATGTTGTCAGGGTGTGTTCCAGAAACATGACCCTCCCACCTGTCTGTAGTCACCATATGTGACAGTGTTCATTTGACTGTACACATGTGAAAACCTAGTCTTACTAGTTCAAGATTTAAGATCATAAATATTTCTATAGAAACTTCAAAAATAAAGGCCTGTCCCCTTCCTTTAGCTACCCTACTCCTGTCCACAAAGTAGAAGGCACCACTCCCAGACTCCACTTCAACTACTCGCCTGCTCCAAGGAGGAGCAGCGGAGGGCCCATACTCATTCCCTTGGGAGTCATTACCACACTGTTCATTTCTATCCTCTTCATATCAAGAGAACAAAGATGGGCTGGTGAGATGGCTCAGCAGTCTAAAGCGCCTGCTTAGGAAAGCTTAGGCAACCTCAGAGACCGTGGTTCGATCCCCGGCACCACTGCTATGCCAGCTCCACCCCCAGGGCAGGCTGAGCTGGCCAGAACACAAATAAATAAATAAGATTTTAAAAAAATAAAATTAAGTTTTTAAAAAAAAGGAGAACAAAAGAAGATCTTTTCATCCAGTTATAGTGGCCCACACCTGTGATCGTAGCACTGTGGAGGCTGAAGCAGGAAGATCACAAGTTCAAGGTTAACCTAGACTACACAATGAGACCTTGTCTCAAAAAAAAAAAGTTCTTTCATTGTCTATGAGAAGCTTCAAATCCAGTTGGCAAGTCCCCAGAAAGTAACTCAAAAATACATAGCTTTGGAAAGATCTTGTTTTTTTGTTTTGTTTTGTTTTATTTTTCAGTGAGACTGGGGTTCAAAGGTCGGTGAACTTCTTTAGCTCTATTTCTTTAAAGGGAGAGGCCAACTGGAGCCTTGTCCTTATGTACCTTGCAGTAAATGTGTATTACACACAGATGACAGTAAAGGTTTAGGTTTCTGCACTTAAGCAAACTATACATCGTATCTCATGCAAGCACTCTAAGATTTCCAACAGTCATACTAGAAAATATTTTCAATGTAATCATTTTTCATCTCTTCAGAGGGTTGTGTGTGTGCACACGTGTGCATGTGCACTGGAGCCTGCACACGCCGGGAGGGCGCTCGGCTACAGAGCTGCATTCCCAGCCTGAGTTATATTTTAAATTTAAAATAAAGTGCTGGTAAGGCCCTTGAAGACATCCTATAGTATTTCTTTCAGCTCTGGGATTTTGCAGTTCATAAGCAGTAGATAACATACCAAACGGTGAGGCCCCCAAAGAAAGCCAAAGCCAAAGAGACTGCGAGACTCCTGAACAGACGCTTAGAGGGGAGACCCATTGTCCTTTTTTTATTGTTATTTATTTGTATTATGGCTGCTCAGCCTGCTCTGGGGGTGGGGCTGGCACAGCATGTGGTGCTGGGGAGTGAACCAAGGTCCCTGTGGTTGCCGGAGCAGGCGCTTTAGACCACTGAGCCATCTCGCCGGCCCCCAGGATTTATCTTCTAACCATTGTTTTTAGGTGTTTACTTCCGTGCCATTAAATTATACTGTTGTGCAATCATCACCACCATCCATGTCCAGAACGTTGTCGCTTTCCCAAATTGGGACTCTGTATTCATTAATCAATAACCTCTTGTTCCTGCCTCTCCCCTCCCCCGCCCATCCCCAGCTGCTGTCTACCACCATTCTGATTCGCTTATGAACCTGCCTGCTGCGTTACACAAATGGGATCATACATTTCTCCTTTTGTAATGATCTATTTCGCTTAGCAGAAGTACTTCCAGGATTCATTGCTTGCTCATGTCTTTTGAAGACTGAGTAACATTCCATTGTGCATATGTAGCATATTTTGGGAGTCCATTCATTCATCAGAGGACATGTGGGTTGTTGTTTGTATTTTTTTTTTTTTAAATCATGGCCGTCTCAGCCTACCCTGGGAGTGGGGCTGGTACAGCATATAGTGTTGGGGATTCAACCACGGTCCCTGCGGTTGCCTAAGCTTTCCTAAGCAGGCACTTGAGAGCACTGAATCATCTCTCCGTCCCCTGTTTGTATTTTTTGGCTATTGTGAATAATCCTGCCATAAACATTGGTATACAAATACTTGTTTGAGTTATGTTGATGTGAGCCCAGTAATGGAGTTGCTGGATATGTGTAATTTTGGTGCGGCTTTATTTTATTTTAATTTTGAGGGAAATGGTAGTGCCACAGTATTATTTTCCACAATGGCTGTGCTATTTTACATTCCTACCAACAGGGCCTGAGAAGTTGAGTTCCTCCGTATACTGCCCAGTACTTACTGGTTTTTTTTGGCTTGGGGATTAATGTTGTTGTTATTTGATTTGTTCGTTTTTTATAACTGTCATCATAATGAGTGTGAAGTAGTCCATCACTGTGGCTTTGGTTTGCATATTTCTAACGTTTAGTGATGTTAAACATCTCTTTTTTCTTTTTTTAAAATTCATTTTAATGACAAAGGGGCTAGGGAGATAGCTCAGTGGCACAAGTGCCTGCCTGGCAAGTGCAAGGTCATGAGTTCGAACCCCAGTCCCACAAAAAAAAATCATTTTAATGAGAAAAAAAGATAAAACAACAATGAAACTATTTCAAAGCAATTTAGTAGGGTAGTTACAATGATTAATACATTGCGTATTGTTGTCTTTATAGTTACTCAGAGAACAAGATGCAGACATGATATCTTGTCTAAACAATATTAGTGCAGACCTTCTCAATAAACTAAGAGAAAGTTGCTGTATAGCTATTTTGTGTATACATATATATTTCTTTCTTTTTTCACAACAAAATGGTCCTTTATACTTTTGCAAAGTTAGTGACACATAACACAAGGTTGCCTAGTGAAAGATAATAAAACAACAGACAAGAAAAAAAAATAACATAGGATTGTCCTGCTACAATGTTGTACATGGTTTGATTTCTAAATTTCTGAGTAAATATGTGCAATTGTTTTTTTAACATTTTATAGGAATTTAAATTTTAGGACATCCATGGTTGTTGGAAAATAGCAGTTCCATGTTACGTCTAAGGTGTTTGATATTCAGACAGATAGTGATGAACTTCTTTTCCTGCACTTATTGGCTATGTCTTCTTTGGAGAAATGTCCATTCAAGTTCTTTGCCCAGTATTTAAGCTGGTTGTGTGGTTTGTTTTCTTGCTGAGTCATAGGAGTACTTCATATGTTTTGACACATTAGATAATCACTTGCAAATATTTTCTGCCTGTCCTTTGATGCACAAAGGATTTAAATATTAAAGTCTAATTTTTTAGGGGCCAGGAAGATAGCTCCGTGGCACAAGTGCCTTTCTGGCAAGTGCAAGACCATGAGTTCAAACCCTGGTCCCACCAAAAAAAAAAAAAAAGTCTAATTTTTTGTTGTCTATGCTTTTGATAGTTCGCGTTATCAGGAGGCTGAGATACAATGATTGAATGTTTAGCCCAACTTAAATAACTTAATGACTCAATAAGACCTCATCTCAAAAAACAAAAGCAGGCTGGGGTGATAGGTGAATGGTCTAACTGCCCGCCTGGCAAGAGCAAGGACCCGGGTTCAATCCCTGGTACCACATGCTGTGCCAGCCCTGGACTCTGGGGCACACAGCTCGGCATGTTGGCGCACACCTGTAATCCCAGCATCAGGGAGGCTAAGGTAGGAGAGGGTCTTTAGTTTTAGCTCGTACACTTAGGTCCTTGATCCGTTTTGAGTTAAGTTTTGAATATAGAAGATTAGGGGCAATATTCCTCTAACGATTCACTTTCCAACCCTGTGAGTCTCGGGGAAGGCATATGTCAAGCAGTTAAGCAAATGACGGAAGGACTCGCACTCAACATTTGTAAGAACTTCTTCTTGGTGTAGACGTGGGTGGTTTTCCCACAGACAAGTGAGAGAAAGCTAAAGCTTTTGGGGAACTGATTCTGCAGCTGCCGTGAGGCAGTGCTTGGGACCAGCCAGGGTCTTGATGTAACTGTGCTCTATGAAATCCCTCTCAGAGGACCCTAGGGGTGGACAGTGGAGGGACATAGCACTGGCCCTTGTGTGTGTGCACATGTGTACTGCTGTGTAGGCAAGTGCACTGGAAAGTCCGAGAGAGGACACCCTGCGTGTGATGGTGAACTGAGGGCTATACTAGATGAAAACAGCTTGAGTACAAAAATAAACTGCCCCTCATACTGCTTCAGAGGAGCAAAACAAGCTTAGCAGTGATGACATAGGCAAACCCTGTTTCCAAAACACTTGTCCTAGTTGGCTTCCTTGAGAACAGAATGGTGGTGTGCTTCCAGTAGGGACTGTGGGTCTGTGGAGCCTTCCCTTGCAGGATCTTGAAGGAAGAAGAAACACTCCACGTGTGCACATGGCCAAGGACCAAAGAAAGGTCTGCACTGCCCGGCTGCTCTCTGATAGGCTGGGCCCTAAGGCCAGCATCGGGCTAGTGCTGCTGGGTTCTCCACACGAACAAGATTCTCAATTAGACTTTCAACATTAGGACACTTGACATTGGCATTTAGATGTCCAAACTCCAAATAAATTAGTGTTAAATTCATCTTGAGGACCTAGGAGAAATAAGCTGACCTGACCTACCCCTTTGTTTCTTTGGGGCCTGGTTTTTGAAAAACTGCATTTGTCCTCACAGGTTCTTATTTTCTCTTTGCCCTAAAAGGGAATTTAGAGAAAGAGGAAGTAACTTAAACCAATGAATGTTTTTTTTGTTGTGGGATGGGATAAGATAGACTATGCTTTCTAAAAATAATTTGTAAGACTTGTACATACTATATTTGCCTTGAATCATTAATGTCAGTTCACATTTTATGAGCTCAACGAATGTCCAGCGTTGCCCCCATGAGATTGTGAATAATGATTAGCTCAAGTCAGGAGGCTTTTGCTGGTTTTTCAATTGAAATATTAACTCCAGTTGCACACAGTGAAAGGACAGAGTGCAGGAGACAGGAGCCACAGCTGCACTCCAGCAGTAGTCCAGGAGCTTAGTCTACCTGGGAAATCTTCCTGATATTTCAACATTCCATTCCAAACACTCTAGTTTCAGTCAAATCCTGATATGTATTTTCTGTTCATTTCCTCTCTTCATTTAAGAGCATACTTGTTGCATTTCTTTAACAAAGCACTGCTTTTGGGCTTACAAGTGCAGTCATTTGGAAGCCCAACTAACTTTAACTTCCTAGTTAAATTGTAGAGACTTGGAAAACTGGTTCACCTTCCTTTCTCTCTCTTCCTTCTTCTCTTAATAAATGTCTTTGAGGTTCAAATGTGAAAAGACCTCATTGTTTGTCTGCTAATTCCACCTCCCAAATTCTATACAAATTTAGCGTGGTTTTCTATGGACAAGCCTCTTCCCTTTACTAATTTTAAACCATGTCTTACAACATTCGTTTAAATGGTGAATACCCATTAACAAGTGTACTTTTGTCTTTTGGGGGGCATTAGTTTTATTTTTACAAGGATTTAAACAAACAGCTGATCAGATAGTTTGACAGCTGTGTTCCCACATGTTACTCTGGGGTACTTATTAACCCTTTTAAAACCAAGGGTATTAAACAAGAATGGGGAAAACAAGATTAACAAGAAAAAGATATACTCTGGTTTCTTTTCTGATTGTATATATCTTTCACCTTCTAACAAGAAAAAGAAAAGGCAGTGAGGCAGAAGGATCGGTGGCAGTACCCAGGGAGGTGATTTTCCCCACTAAACCCAGGCCACATTTTGTGGCTTTTCTAGATTTTTCCCCTCAGTGGCACTGGATGTTTGCACCCGTGTGTGGTGCTCCAGGGTGGTATGGAAGAGATGTGTGGGGACCTTAGTGGACTGAGGACCTGGGATTTCCTGCGTGTGCGTGCATGTGTGCAAATGTGTCTGCACATGTGTCTGCTGTGTGGTGAGACATCTGTCCACTTCTCTATTCCATGGTCTCTATCAGATTCGCTTGAGACTCCTTCCAAAAGGGCATCCAGCCACAGACAGACCTCCCGTGGAAGAGGGCACTCTCACCCAAACCTAGGACTGCCCCCATCTCTCTCTAGAAAGTTCACTTCCCGTTTATTTTTTTCTCAAAAAAGCTATAGCCTATTATAACCATATTATAAAATATGGTTATAATATTTGAAAATATTTTTAACCTCAAAAATACTGTAAGTAGCCGGGTGTGGTGGCCCCCACCTGTGCTCCTAGGACATTTCCTGAAAACAGCACCGAGAGCGTCTTCCATGTTGATAGTGCGCCTGAGGAAATGCTGTTTCCCTGGAATGTTGCCTTCAAATACTGGTCGGTGGATATCGCCATTTTACTGGATCTGTATTTACCCCCTGGGGGAGCAGATACTGTTTTATAGTTGTAACCGAAATGACTAATGTTATTCAAATAAAATCAGAGGGGCACACCCAAAACCGAAGCTAATGTTTGACTGTGCCACTCTATTTCAGAGCCTTTATTTCACGACAGGCAGTTTGTCATTTCTCTTATGGAGATCTGTGCTGTTCTGGTACAGTGCTATTTGACAGACCACATGAAGGTCATGCTGGCACAGAGTCCGGGAGCATGTACTCACAGATAATACGACACGGTAGCATGCACCATACAATTACTGTGTAACCACGACTTACAAATTACTAATGGAGTTCGACATGGAAGAAGAGAACGGTATTTACACATCTTCGTAATTACTGCATGGACCGCTGTGGTGGTGCGTGTCTGTATCTCAGTACTAAGGGAGGCTAAGGCAGGAGGACTGCAAGCTGGAGCCCAGCCTGGGACACTTGGGGAATCAATGAAACTTTGTCACAAAGTAAAAAATAACAATGTCTACAGGTGTAAGCGTAGTGCATACATTCTGCATTCAGTCCCTAGTGCCACATAGGTACTAGCACGCTGCTAGTAAGGATAGCTGCATAAGGTTATATCAGAGAAGGTTCTCTTTTTGGTGTAAATTTAAGAAATTTAACAAATAAAACATTATTTGCACACCAATTTTGGACTTTAAAAAACCCCACATATATCTGAGTATTATTTTTGAGCTGTTAGTATTTGATTCTATGCCACATAGAAGTAAGAATTTAATTCCACAGATTTTTAATGTTTAATTATTAAGTACTTACAAAAAAGGCAGAAATAGTTGTGGAGCAGTTTACAGAACTCTTTGAACATTAGAAAGGTGGATGGAGGGAGGAGGGGGAGGGAGGCGAAGCAAGGAGGTGGTGTGGACAGTGCGCCGACAATCTCTCTGTGGGGCTGCGCCTTCCCCCCCTCGCTCTCCACCAAGCAATGCCTGTTTCTCCCTAGGACACTGTCTGTATTCACTTAACGCCAGCTTTAGCTAACCCCTGTTAGATAGGGAGAATCGAAAAAGTATCTGGGTAGAGAGAGCTTTGATTGTGTTATCAGATTCACTTACACCCCAGTTCCGTGACCTTGGTCAAGTTATTTGACGTTCTGAGCCCTAATCTCATGATCTTTTAAAAAAGGGTGAGGAGAGCTAACCAGATCAGCTTTCGCTTCCTGTTTGTTTTGGTGCAAGCCCTTGGCATGCAGGGTCTGTGTGTGATGGTGATCACTATGTCTGCCATGGTTCTAAATTACAGATGAGGGGCCTGAGAAACCAGTCCGTGTCTGGGTACCCCCCCCCCCCCCATCCTCATGCAGTCACAGAGCAGGCTTCTAGAGTTTGTGATTGATCCATGGCTCTTTGCTGGGATTGTGAGTGTGCGTGCTGCCCCCACCCTGGGGTGGGCACCTTGCAAGCAATATAAGGGGGAGAAAGTCTTGCCCTTGCTGCTCCTCCCCTTTTGCTCTTGCTGCTGTTGCCGTCTTTCACTGCCATGAACTGCTGCCCTCTGCTTTGTTCCACTCTGCTTTGGAGCCACCAAGTATGTGGACTGAAACCTCCACAAACAGTGAGCTACAGCTTTCCTTCCTTAATTTTGGGTACCGTGTATTTTGTCTCAGCAATAAGAAAAGCAACCAAGACACTCTCAGGTGTCATAGGACCACATCACTGAAAACCTGGCACTCAGGGCTCTGACTACCACTAACGTGAGAGTTTCTAATCCATCCATTAGAACTCTCTCAGACAGTATCCCTAGGCTGCCTTCTTTCTAGGAGGAAGAACTGCAGTTGTCTTTGAGCCAGCCCCTCTTCCGGGGCTGCTCTCTTCTTTGGCTGTAAGTGAGATGCTCTCCATAGCCACTGTTCCAGAAATACAAGATTCACAGGAGTAGCTCAGTGCACCCACCCTGAAGTGATCCCAGGCTCTGAGTGATGGCCATCAGTAAGTGTCTTGCTCGCAGACGTACTCCACACCATAGAGTATGTTTGACGGCTTTTAGTTATTTTTGTGACATCCCTGCAAATGTGTTATATTTGCAGTAATAGGATATATGGTGACATAGTTTGTTCTAAGTTCAAGTGGACATGAAGAACCTGTAGCCTTGGAGAATTTCCACCTGTCTCTCAGACACTGGGAGATTCTCAGTCCTCGTGGACATTCGCGGCCTGGATCACTCCTGGAGTTTTTTTTGACTCATGGTCCACTGTTGCTGCACGCTTCTCTTAAGCCACTGCCTTAGCTGCCACACTCAATGACTGTTCAGTGGAGGTATGTGGCCACCTCGTGGCTTTACATGACATGCCCACCCTTCCCACTGCCATCACCCCAGGAAAGTACTGCCTACAGAAATCCCTCTACATATAGTATCTGTTATGGATAAGCTAACATTGATTAGCTCGAGGGAGAACTCGCAGCACATTCATTTGACAAATGCGTATTGTCCTTGGAGTGCCAAAATTTGAAGATCCAATAGTGACCAAGATGAAACAGATTCTGCGCTCTTAAGAGCTGACATTTGGTTGTAGAAGACCTAGAGAAGAGAGGATGACAGCCCTAGTGTGTCCTAGGGAAGGGGGCATTTACCTCAGTGGGAGACACGGTCTGGCCGGTGCTAGCCTGAGGCTGTCAAGACATAGAGATTTTGGCTGTGCTTGTGCCATTGGTTTGGAACTGCTGGCTCCTTTTAAATGCTGTCCACACCTCTAGGTGCTCAGCAGAATAATCCTGAAGTCATTAGTAAAACCTTTATTCCTCTGATTGAAACTAGGGCACAAGAGCTACCTGTTTTTCCTGTGGGGTCTCAAGCCTGCGCTTTCTAGCCAGGGCTGAAACTCCATGGCCTTTGGCTCTCACTGTCTCCCACAGCAAGTATGAGATGTGGACAGCCCACACAACTGGGCTCTGTGGTCCGTGGGAGCCTCATCTCCTGTCCCTCACAGGATGACCCCAGCACGCTTTGCTAATGCCAGTCTTCAGATGCAGCATCCCTGTGCCCTCACTCCCTGCCTCCTTCACCCACCCTGTTGGATTGAGCACCCCAAGAATTGCAGGAGTCGCTGCTGTATCCCCGAACACCAAGGCCAGCTTGTGGGTGGCAGCTGCTCAGTTCACACTTGAGCAAAAGCACTTGCAAATATTATTTCGTCTTGTTTCCAATGCCCCTAGTAGAAATTAATAGTGACATTTGAAAATAGCCCAAGTTTTACCAACCAGATTGTCAGTAGTTCTCATGTGTCAGTAAAACCAGAAGGGTCTGAATTTAAATAAAATGTTTTGATAGCTTGGTTGGTCCTTAGCCTGATTTCCAATGTGGTGCTTGTGGCCTGTCGGTTTGCCAGTGAGGACAAATCAGTTAGACCTCAGGGCCTGACTGGGCTTCATGATGGTAGCTGTTTCCTTTAAAACATTTAATTAATTAGTAGTATTTCATCAAGTTGGATGAATAGTGGGTATTAGACACCTTAGACCCTTGCTCTCTATCACATATTTCTGAGGCTTGACAACCTTAAACAATAGTAGTCACTGAAATACCAAACCTGTCAGTGAAACAACTTCTGTTACTTTTGTATATGATCTCAGTTCATTGATCCTAGGTAGACTGGATTTTTTTAGCCCATGGCCTTTGAACTGAGCAATTTTTATTTTTAATTTTGAGATAGTTGCTAAATTTCCCAAGCAGCGATCAAACTTTTGATCCTCTTGCCTCAGCCTCTCAGAATGCTCAGATTATAGGCATTTACCACCATGCCCAGCCTGATCACTATGTCTTGACAGAGGGCAATTTTGGCCTCCTCACGACCCGCCCCCCACACTATAGCTGTCACATTTTAGGGGTTGTGGTGATGATATGGCTAGTAAGTGGAAGGCAGGGGTGTTTAGAAATCTCCCGTAAGGGGCCAGCAAGATGGCTAAGCAGTCTAAAATGCCTGCTTAGGCAAGCTTAGGCAACTGCAGGGACCGTGGTTGGATCCCCGCAACCGCATGCTGCGCCAGCCCCACCCTCAGGGCAGGCTGAGCTGGCCATAATAAAAAAAAAATTTTTTTAAATGAATAATAAATAAATAAACTAAAGAAATCTCCCATAAGACATAGGACGGTCCCCCACAATATGGAGTGATTACCCCTAAATGTCAGCAGAGCCCAGTGAGCTGCAGGACATCTGGTTAAATGATACCTTAGGTTCCTCTGCAGCTCAAATTCTGGGGTTTTATGAAACTGGACCACGTTCATAACAGACTTCGATAAAGTGCGCAACACCACGTCAAGTCCCAGCTCCCCTCCCGGGATAGGAGTCGTCGCGCTGCTTCTGCCTTCCTGGCGTCCATCCCCTGCCAGCTTGCTGTTCCTCGGCAGATCCCTCCAAGGCTTAGGTCAAGAAGCCAAGATAGGAGCAGAACTAGAAGTGCGCTGATTTGAAGCCTGTTACCCAGCAAGCGTGTGTGTGCTAACGCCAGGCATTGTGCTTTTTCCTAGAATTACTCCATCAACCTGTTGAGAAAAATCTAAGCATGTGAAGCTTATTTAAGGGGAATAAGATAACCGACTGCTGGCAGGGGCTGGTGCACTGCCAGACACATGCAAAATTCCCAGCCCACCTCTTTCTGGCAGGTGGCTCTTGCCTCTTGTGAGACACCGCCAGGATTTCTGGGAACCCACAGCAAAATGCTTCGTTTTCAGGGATGTGTTGATAGAGATGCTTGGGAAAGCAGAACCTCTTGGCTCTGCATCTGTTTACAAACCCAGACATTCATCAAATGTCGTGCTTTGCCATAACACAATCGGAGCAAGCCGCAGCACAGTGAGGCCCATGCCACCTCGCCAGGGCGGGCAGAGCAGCGCGGGCGGCTCTGTGTCTCTCTGCTTACAGGATTAAATGCAGGGACATGCTGGAAAGATGTGGAGCTGTCGTCCCAAGGGCTGTGCCTTTTGATGAACACGAGGCTAAGAGAGAAAGGGCCTGCCTGTCCCTGCTGGGGCGTGCATGTGAATTCCCAGAGGCAGGCCTCCATGTTCATGGGGCTCCCGTTCCACCTTCCAGCCGGAGCTCACAGAACACCGTGCCAGAGGCCCGCCTGCCAGTGGGAGGGTTCCGCCATGTTTACTCTAGTGGGTGGTAGGAACTTGGCACTGTGGGAAGAGACGAATGCTTGGGGAAAGGCCGCCGCTTGGAAACTTCTAACAGAAGCTAGTCTTTTTATATCTTGCCCCCAAGGATGGTCATTCCTTCTTTCACAAAACAGCTCTGTAAATCATGAGGTATTCTCAACTTACTAGAAATATGTCTCTAAAACTTGAATTCTGCCCTATAGATCATATTCTTTAAAATTATAGTGATAGAACCAAGCATGGTGGCACACATCTGTAATCCCAGCACTCGGGATGTAGAGGCGGGAGTAACGTGAGTTGGAGGACAGCCTGAACTGCATAGGGAGACCCTGGCTCAAAAGCAAAATGGAAAAGTGATAATGATAATAACTAGTAACCTCTTTAAATACATTGTGTGCTGGATTTTGCCAAATTCCATGCAATCCTAGAACAAATCCTCTGAAATACATTGCTAGGACCACCTTAAGCTTAGGGAAATGGAACCCATGTGGTTTACCTCATTGGACAGGGTCAGTAAGTGGTACAGCCAGGATTTGAACTCACATTTCTTTTACTCAAAAAAATCTCTGCTCTTAACAAATACGATATATATTTTATTATCTTTTTACCATGTATATATCAGGTCATGTTTTAGAAATGATTATTAGTAAAAATAACATCTACTAATTACGAAATGTCAAAATAGACATCTAATCATAAGCAAAGATAGCATTACCTCTTGCATAAAGACTTTAAAAATATGTTTAATTCCTCGGAATTAAATTCCAGCTAGAGATGGGAGACACTGTGTATACCCCTGTGTTTTAAACACAATATGTTAGTTGGTCAGTGAATAAAGCTCTCCCAAGAATCCCAAATTGAATATTCACCACACACACACACACACACACACACACACACACACACACACACACAATACTTCCAGAGTAAAACCATGCCTGGGCTGGTGAGATGGCTCAGCAGTCTAAAGTGCCTGCCGAGGCAACTACAGGAACTGTGGTTAGATCCCTGGTACCACATACTATGCCAGCCACCACCCCCCCCCCAGGGCAGGCTGAGCCAGCCATAACATTGAAAAAAAGAAAGAAAGAAAGAAACAAAGGAAACATGCCTGTTTTTGATCTTAGGTAAAGATTGGTTTGTAAACATTGGAATTACTGGGGGCCGGGGAGATAGCTCTTTGGCCTACCTGGCAAGTGTAAGATCGTGAGTTCGAACCCTGGTCCTGCAAAGCAAAAACATTGGAATTATTTTCAAGTGCCCTCTAAAATGTATTTTCTGCACTGGCTTTCCACGCCATCCAGAATAACTGACTGGTTCCAAACACACTGCCATCTACTAGAAGACCGGCAACATTCTCTGAAGACTGTTCCATGGTAGTGTCCCACCTGGGGCATTGTCATCCATGTGGGGGATCAGCCCTTTGGCCCACTGGGTGGCAGGTCTCCTCAGGTTCCTTTCTGAAGCAGGCTCTACCCAGTGCAATAGGCAAGGGTTAGGTGAGGAAAAAGGCTTAGGGCCACCTCACCCAAGGGTGGGGAACACACTGCAGGTAGCTTGCCTGCTATGTGTAGAATCTGGAGACCCCCAGGCCCTGGTCTGCACCAGAACTCTTGGGCCGAGCTTCTACGCTCCCAGCTTACAACTGGCTGCGGTACCTCTTGCCTGTTTTTCTGTAAACACAAGAATCTCACACAGGTGCAGACTTCTTGCCTCGTTTGATATCCTTGTTGGCTTTTGTCTTATCCTTTTTCTTTCTTTCTTTCTTTCTTTCTTTCTTTCTTTATTTATTTATTTATTTATTTATTTATTTTTATTTTTTTGGTGGAACCAGGGCTTAAACTCATGACCCTGCACTTGCCAATTGTCTTGTCTTTCAAGGTTCACATTTCTTAAACTAACGTTCCTTGATCACTTGGTGCAAGATTCTGGGTTACAAATCCTCCCTGCAGCCCTGTGTGAAGAACAGTCACTTGGGACAGCTCTGGTATGGACTGTGGGCCACACTGTCAGCTGTTAGGACACAGCCCTGAGGCTCATTAACTGAGAATTTATATAGGCTCTGTGCCTCAGTTTCCTCATCTGCAAGGCGACAACCTTACAACGTCCATGTTGACACAGAGGCTTAGAATGAGTTCGTGTACATGAGCAGCACAGAGCTTTTCCTGGTACGTAACCAACACTCACTGAACTTCAGCTGCTGTCACATTTTAAAGATGAAAATTAAAAATAATTAATTAATTAATTAAAAAATAAAGATGAAAATATTGAGACTTACCAGAGCTCATGTGGCCCCAGGGTTCAGAGCTAATCAGTGGAAGAGCTAAGACTGGGATGGGCCCTGGGCTTTCTGATTCTAGAGACTGGTGGGGAACCGAAATCAGAGGCCTAAGCCACCTGAAAATTGTCTCTTGTTTTGTTGTTGTTGTTGTTGGTTGGTTGGTTGGTTTTTTGTTGCTGTTTTTTGTTTTGTCTTTTTTGAGACAGGATCTCACTATGCAGTTCAGGCTGGTCTTGAGCTCACTTTTTGTAGCCCAGGCTGGTCTCGAACTCGCACTGATCCTCCTGCCTCAACCTCCCGAGTGCTGGGATTACAGGTGTGTGCCACCACACCCAGCAAAACTCCCTCTCAGTGGTCCACATTGGAAAACTCTGTGCTGTTTATCCAAATATTTTGTTTTATGTAGAGACAAGGTTCTGCTTTTATTTTTCTTTTCTTTTGCTTTGTTTTTAGAACCAGGAATTTGGCATTTGAAGTCTGCTTATTGTTGAGTCCACGCTTCTACCCCAAGCACCAAACTCACCATCTTTCAACATAAAGTATTGCTCACCACTTCTCAGCTTCGGGCCCCTGAGCCCACGTACACACTTACCTTTCTAGGGAGGGTACTCTACGCTGACTTTGAAAAGCAAAATTCTGACAGTGGCCTTGATGGGAAGCAAAACCTTAACTGTTAAAATCTGACCCTCTTGAAGAAGTCTCTGGTCAGTGAGCCTAAGTCCAAAAATCCTTTAACTTTCAGCTCATGAGTAGTTGAAGCTTAACACAGTAAATTCAAGGTAAACGTCACATGGACGAGGTCCACAGTAGCTACACAGACTTCAGCACATAGTAGCTCCTCAATAATGACAGCTGGGTGGATGAATAAACAAAAACATGCTGATGTCTCTTGAACTGTTTTTCTGTCTGTGGCA